>CM060577.1:10577941-10632792 GCA_030625065.1 Alectoris magna | reverse complement strand
CCATTGGTGTCTCCAGGTTTCCTCCTCAGGGCAGAGGATGAGCACAGAGCACCCCCCCCCCCCACACACCCCCCCTGGCTGAGCCCCCCCAGCTCCCCCCAACTCACATCCTTCCTCATTGCCTTCGCCTCTCCCTCCGCTCCCCCCTGGGCAGGATCAGCCCTGCAGCCTTTGGCCTCCCCGCCTTCGCTCATCTTGAAGGACGAGGTGCTGTCGTTGTCCTGGAAGCTGTCAGACACGCTGTTGGAGCTGAGCCACGAGGCCACTTTGTTCTTGGAGGTCTCTTCAGACACGGGCAGCTTGCAGGAGGCGGTTCCTGCCGCCTCGTCGTGGCCGACCTGCTGTGTGAGCCCCGAATCCTTGGAGGCCGTCTCCGAGAGGCCGTTTTCTTTCTGGCCTCGGGTTTGTCGCCTCGTGGCGTAGCTGCGCCACACCGAGCTGGTGTTGAAGCCCTCATCCTTGCAGAAGTTGTCGTCAGAGCTGTCCTCGTTGGACTCTTCCTGCTCCTCCGTGCCCGTGTTGTCCTCCTCGTCGTCCTTCAGGTCCACCCCGCTGCTGTCAGACGAGCACTTTGCGTCGCTCTCGTAGCCCTCCTTGAAGTTCTCCACGCTCTCGATGTGGTCCAGGTTTGCAAAGTATTCATCCCCCATCTCTAAGCCTTCTTTGTCGGCGAAGTCATCCGTGAGGATTTTTCCTGGTAAGCACGAAACGAAGCGTGAGTTTCCGCCCACTCCGATACCTCACAGTGCTGCAACCCCACTGGGCCCAGAGGGGACACAGCAGCCCTCACCGACTGCTGCTCTGGCTCTGCGCTGCATGCACCCTCCTGGCTTTGCACAGCACCCATCTCCAGCCAAAGCTGTCAGCCCTACCTGCGTAGATGCAGACGAAGGAGCCCTTGGCAATGTCATCAAGGCAGCGGATGCCCCAGCCCTTGTTCTGAGTCTTGAACAGCTGCAGCCTGACCTGCAGCCCGTGCTGGACCAGGCGGTTGGTGCACATGTTGACATTGCATTTGCACCTCTTGTTACACTCGTAAACCCTGAAAGAAAGGAGAGCAGAGTCAGCTGTCTGAGTGCAGAGCTGTCCTCGCCTGAGGCAGACAGGTCTGAGGGGAGGGGAAGGAGAGGGGAGGGGAAGGAGAGGGAAGGAGAGGGGAGGGGAAGGAGAGGGGAGGGGAAGGAGAGGGGAGGGGAAGGAGAGAGGGGGGGAAGGAGAGAGGGGGGGAAGGAGAGGGGGGGGGGAAGGAGAGGGGGGGGGGAAGGAGAGGGGGGGGAAGGAGGGGGGGGGGGAAGGAGAGAGGGGGGAAGGAGAGAGGGGGGAAGGAGAGAGGGGGGAAGGAGGGGGGGGGGGGAAGGAGAGAGGGGGGAAGGAGAGAGGGGGGGAAGGAGAGAGGGGGGGAAGGAGAGGGGGGGGGAAGGAGAGGGGGGGGGAAGGAGAGGGGGGGGGAAGGAGAGGGGGGGGGAAGGAGAGGGGGGGGAAGGAGAGGGGGGGGGAAGGAGAGAGAGAGGGGAGGGGAAGGAGAGAGGAGAGGGGAGGGGAAGGAGAGAGGAGAGGGGAGGGGAAGGAGAGAGGAGAGGGGAGGGGAAGGAGAGAGGAGAGGGAGGGGAAGGAGAGAGGAAAGAGGGGAAGGAGAGAGGAAAGAGGAGGGGAAGGAGACAGGAGGGGAAGGAGACAGGAGGGGAAGGAGACAGGAGGGGAAGGAGACAGGAGGGGAAGGAGACAGGAGGGGAAGGAGACAGGAGGGGAAGGAGACAGGAGGGGAAGGAGACAGGAGGGGAAGGAGACAGGAGGGGAGCAGGCGCACGCTCACCCAGTTGGGAGGCACTCCTCCAGCCTCTTGTGCTGGTACCCCGAGTTGGGGTTGATCTGCCCCCCCGGGGTGCAGCCGGTCGCCTGGACTGTCAGCTGGTGACAGGCACACTTTGATCTGCAGGCAGAGAGGGGAAAAAACAAACAAACCAACTCGCCCGAGCCCCCAGAGAATTGATTTCTGCACACTGGTTTGGCAGGAAGGGAAAACCGAGCCCCGTTGCGTGCAGGCAGACAGCAGGCAGGGCCAAAGCTGAGGCCCAACGTGGTCGCACAGCACCGTGTGCCACAGTTCGCTCAGCTGAGCGGGAGGGAAAGCCGGGCAGCCGCAGCCCCAGGCTCAGGATCACCTACTTGTCCCTGCAGCCGTCCCTGCAGTCGCAGCCCACCAGGAACTCCCAGCCCGTGTTGATGAAGACCCCCTTGCCGGGGATGCGCTCTTTGCTGTAGGCCACCTGCGGCGGCGGCGTGCTGTCGATCTCATTGACGCAGGACAGCGGCACGTCCTCGCGGCCTTTGGTGATGTCAGCAATGTAATAGTAGGGTTTGTAAGGTTGGAACTTGCGGTCCACCAAGACGTAGGGATCCAAACAGAACATCTCCAAGAAGAGGAAGTCGCAGTCGGTCTCGAAGAGGTAGCGCTCGATCTCGGCCATGCTGCGCAGGCAAAGCCCGCACGGCGTTTTGTAGATGACGTGGAAGCCCATCTTGCGGTTGACCCTGCGGCGGGCCGTCATCCTCCTGAAGTCGTAGAGCAGTGGGATGAGCAGAGGGTTCTTACTGCGGTACTGGTCGCTGCGCATGGGCCGCACGCGGGACAGGCAGGCGTAGCTGCAGGACGTGGGGGGAGGTAGAAGAGCTTCTCCAGCGGCGCGCGGTACGACGGCTCGTTGGGCACGCGGTCCATCATGCCATGGAAGGGCTGCGCTGAGCCCGCAGGCCCGCTGGGGAAGCTGCCACGGGGAAAGGTGGACAGTGAGCACCCACGGCTGCAGGAGGGGCCCTATTCGTCCTCCTCTCGTCCTGCAGAGGGTTTTGGGGGGCTTCATTCCCATCACAGCGGCTGCTGTTCGCACGCTGAGACGGCTCGGCGGCTTTGCTGCTGAGTTTGGTTAGACCTGAGCTAAGGCAGAGCTGCCTGAGTAAAAAGGCAGAGCGTGTCCCAAAGGGAGGGGAGGGAGCATCACCAGGCATTCCTGAACAGAAAACCACCGCCAGCAGGGAGCTCAGGAGGGAGCAATAGGCTGCCCGCGGCCTCACGGCACGCAGATCAGCGGCCGCGGGGCCGTGACACAAAGCTTGCCGCCATGGAAGAGCCGCCTGCAGACACAGATTAACACCAGCTCCCATCAGAAGCCCCAGAAAGTTCGTAGAAACTCGAGCCCTCTGCAAACAAGCAGTTTCAGAGGCTCTGGCCGGGGGTAGAGCACTGGGCAGAACTGATAAGAGACTTTCCAAGCTCACGCCAACGACAAAACGCAGCCAGCAGTTGTCTGGGAGGGACAGCGAGGTAAGGAGGTGAGAAACGATTGGGACCTGACCAAAACCAACCCAACCCAACCCCAAATCCCTCCCCAGCACTGCACGCTGCCGAGGGCTCTGCTGAGCTCACCGATGCTGCTGGGCTGCGGCTGCCCTTCCTGGTGGAGGTGCATCGCTCAGCACAGGCGGTGAAGGCGACGACTGCCCCGAGCCGGGACGGAAGGATGTGCTCTTCTTGGCCACCTGCTTCCTCGATTGGGCCAGCAGACTGTCAGAGCACCTGCAGGAGGGGAAAAAGGGCAGCAATTGGCGAGGTGCAGCAGCCCAATTCCCCCCCAGGTTAGTGACAGCGTCCTGCCAACGCACGGTGAGCAGGTTCGTCCTCAAAGCCGTGCGGACCCGAGCGCACGCGGCATAAGCAATCCTGCAGCAGCCCAAGAGCGAGTCCTGACACACAGCTGGTTGTCACGGGGCACAAAGAAACCCCGCACCAGCAGGAAGGAGAGCTCAGAGCTCTGGGTTTGTGCCTCAGCACCGAGCAGTGGGAGGAACCAGAGGTACAGAGCACTCCTTTGTCCGTGTGCCAAGCAACAAAAGCGGCTGAGACACGGGGATGGAACACCAGCACCCACAAAAGGGCTCTGGGGGATCCCTGACAGCCCCGCAGGGGATGCAAAGCAGCAGAGGAAAACTGCAGAGATCCTCAATCCATTCCCACGGCTGAAACAGAACACAGCCCAGCCAGCCACTGGCTTCCCACAAGTGGAAGAACACGGCTGTTATCAGGCCAGAAAGCTGGAGGGGTTGGCAACTGCGGCAAACCTGTGCTTGAAAGGGAGGTGTAAAGCACACCTTTAAAACTTCAGGAGCAAGAGAACAAGGCCGCTGTCAGCAGTGTTATAAAGGAACAGCAGTGAGAAGCTCCACGGCACCACAGCAAGGCTGAAAGAGGGGCTGGAGGGGGTTGGAGAACTGACCCTCCCTCAGAGCAAATAAAACAGGGCAGCAAAGAAACCATTCTCTCACTTTTAATGATCTAAGAAACAACGTTTAACCCCAAAAGTGTTCCTGGAGGGACAAAGCACGCTGCCTCAGGGCAACGATGGAGAAGGGCTGGCTTTGAAACAGCTCGATACTTTAAGGCAGGACAAGGAAAGGTCTGTAGTGTCTGCTTGATTAGATCTGACCAAGATCCTGAAGTCAAAGCCACTGTCAGGAGAGGGAAGAAAAAGCGTTTTCCGCGAGGATGGTTAAATGGGAAGGGAGAGATTCGTTGGGCAGCGAGACTGCAGGCTGCAGATCCTGACCATCCAGCTTCAGTGCCTTCCCGTTGTTCCCCAGGCAGCTCGGGGTGCCCCACTGCCTCCTCCCCGTGTCCTGGAGGAGCCCCCAAGCAGGAGGCAGCACTGCTTTCTGGGGGGACCGACCTCCCCTGGCAGAGCATCTCTCCTTTTGGTTCTGCTGGAGAAGAGGGGTTCTGCTTGAAGCTTCAGTTCTCACGTCTCGGTCAGGTTGGCACAGGAAGTGCATTTCTTACTGAATCCCCACATCCAGGGGCAGCATGAGTCACACCTCACTGCATCTGGAAGGGAACCCCACGCTGAGGACGGAGGTTTGGGGCAGACGGGGTTCTTAAACACTGCTACACCTACAGAGCATCCGGTGAGTAAAACTTCACGTGCTGCACGGGTTCCTCACAGCTGGGGCACCTCCTTTTTCCTTTCAGCCCATGCAGTAAAACGCAGTGACAGCAGAAAACATGCTGGCAGGGGGTCAGGCGTCCGTAAATTCGGATGGGAAATCCACAGTGGTGACAAAAATGAACCGGGGCAGCTTCCCTCTCCCCTGTAAGGCTCTCAGGGTCCCAGAGCACGCACTCAGGTGTCCCGGTGTTCTCAGACCCGCTCCCTTCATCACCAGGCTGAGTCCTTCCTCCATCCAGGCCTCCTTCAGCACCGTCCCGGCCCTCCACGGTGGTCCCCCCCGGACCCCAAGCAGCGGGAGATGCGTGGGGAGCTCGGATGGAGCTCAGATTGAACACATTTGGTCCACAACCACTCGGACCAACAGCTGATCCTGAATTCTCAGTGCTCTGTAAGCCATTGAGTTCTGTGAGGAGGTCGGTCCAAGCAGAGGAATGCAAGGCAGCCGAGGACCAAAGCCTGGACGTGACACGAGGGAGCAATTCAGATTTTCAGAAGAGAGGCAGCAAGCTTTCTAAGTCGGAAACGCAGCGTGTGCAAAGCTTTAGCCCTGGCTAAAAGTGAGCATCTGGCTCAGGGGTGCTCAGCTCTCAGCTCCCCCGCCCCCAGCATCTCCTCCTGCAGCCTTTCCTCTTCGGCTCTCCCCAGAAGCAAAACTAGAAACATCTGCAACAGCCAGGAATCTGCACCTGAGGGCACTGCTATGCAGAAAGGGCAGCGCCCCGAAGGGCTGAGCACTGCAGACGGAACGCAAAGAAGCAGAGAACTGATCTCGGTACTTACTCCATCTCAGTGGGCTGCGGAGAAGCCGGCTGTGCTGCCAGTGAGGCTGCCTGCATCTGCTCCAGGGGTTTGTACTGGGTTCCAGCTCCACTCAGATCTTGTGTATACTGGACTACAGGGCCTTTGCTCCGCACAGCACCTTGGGGGAGGCATGAGAGAGCTCCGAATCAACACAGAGTCCTTACAACAAGAGCCAGAGATTGTCCCATTATCCACAAAACACTGATGTGGTCCCCGAGGCAAGCAGAACAGAAGCACTGGCCACTAACAGCGGGCCGCTGGCAAACCTTTGAGTCACAGCCGATCAACCCAGGCAGATTCTGCTTCTTCTGCTACATCCAGCAGGCGAAGCCCACTGTAAATCACACCTCTCTGGGAGTTCTGCTTAAAACTACACCACAAAACACACGGACAAACACCCAAGAATTCCCAGATAGACAGGAAAGCAAAAAACGTTCCGTACCAACATTGGGACGAGTCCTCGCCTGTCCACTCTGTTTCTTTTCCTGGGTGGAAGCAGTGGAGGTTTTCATGCTGAACATGGGCTCGAGGCGCGTGGATCCCCGGTAAATCCACTCACATCGTTTGTCATCCTGCAGCAAGGAGAATGCAACACTCACAGCATCTACAGCAAGATCTTCCTAGACGAGGGATGCAGAGCCAGGATACGTCAGTCATGCTTTTAAAACTAATAGAACCCAAGTGAGAAGAGGTAAAGCATCGATGGGAAGGCTTATGGAAGGTCATGCAGCTGAGAGCAAAGGCAGCAAACAGTGAATCATGCCCAGGTGCAGTTATTTAGACAGGAAGGGACCCAAGCAGACCCAGTGTCTGCTCCTCTGCTTCCCAGAGCAGCACTCCTATGGAACAGAAGGCGCTGCTGGGAGCTTACAGCAAGAAAGGACCAGATCAGAACTGCTTCAGATGATGAATTCTGTTTCGTAACCATCTATAAAGCACTTTGCATGAGCAACTGTGGGAGCAAACCGCAATTAAAAGGGCTTTCGGAGCTTTCATCATGCAAATAAAAGCCTCACCCTTCCAGCAAAGCAGAGATTAGCAAAACGTGTGCCTGCTCCAGAGCCCCCCCCCCCGACACCAGCAAGGAAACCGGGTTCCATCAGGCCCACAGGTTCAGCTCTCACACACAAACACCCCCCCATCCCCCCCATCCTCCCCATCGATGGGAGAGGAGAAACGGCCGTACCAGGAAGAGGATTTTGACCAGACTGCTGTCCACTTCTTCCACCCTGGATTTCCACCAGGTCCCCTCCCATTCGGTTTTGATCAGCTGGCCATTCTTCAGCAGCACCATGGGACGGTTGGGGTATGCACTGATGTACTCCTCGATGAAGTCCCGGCACGACACATCCTCTATGTCCTCCCACGTCTTCTTAACTGTACAGAAAGGGAGAGAAATGAGGCTGGGGAAAAGTCCTTCGGCTCTTTTATCAGATGGATTTCTGCTAAGAGCCATCAGGCAGCAGGCTGGGCTGCAAGGCACACGGCCACACCAATGCCCCCAGGTGTGCAGGGAGCAGCAGCAACGCTGCTGTGCAGGCAATAAAACATCGCTTCCTCCCACTCTGCATGCAAAGCAGATCTATACAGGCACAGCACCGAGACGTTCACGGCCTCCATGTTCAAGATAAGCTCTTTGGTGTGCCCACAAGCACCCCTGAGTAATCGCAGCATTAGGACACAGGAGAGGCAGAGGTCACTCACGTGGCCTGCAGACCGGGTACAGCTCCCACTCCTTGACGTACGAAGCGTAGCCATCATCAAAGAAGATCAAGAACCTGGACAACAACAGCACAGAGAACACGGTGTTCAGCGTTGGGTTTAGAAATGCCGCTGACTGAAAGCAGAGAAACCCCACTCTGCCACCCTACAAATGCCCTGGGTCAGGCGTGGCACATAAAGATGGACGGAATTGTTCACTCCTGCCCAGAGCTCCAGGCTTTGCAGCACTGCTGCTGCCCTCAGTGCTTCTGAACCACCCTCCCCAGCCCTGAGCTACGTCTGCACTCTCAAAGAGAACACGCAGAAGCTGCCCAAAGGCTTTCCAGCAGCACAGCACAGCCAGGCCCTCTCCCCCCCCCAGCTCCAAACCTCTGTGCCTCCACCGCAGGAGCTAGGAGATAGGAAGAACAGTTTAATTGCTCTTAATCTCCACAAAGATATTTTCAGAGCCTTTGGGACAGGGCAGCAGAAGAGCTGCATGCTGTGACTGAGAGCAGCACGAGGGGAGAGCCGGGGGGGGGTGGTTGGGGAAGGGGGGCACTTCCACCTTGCACACAGGAGGTGTACGTGGAAGAGCCCAGGGCTGGAGGTGAGATGGGGCCCACAGGGCTGAACCGCACGACTCAGCGGTAAGGAAAAGAGATAAGGAAAAGATAAGAATAAAAGCGTGCCCCCAAGTAACGGTTTGGATGCAGAGTTGAGTCAGGGTTAGGAGAGATGAGCAGAACAGCCAGGAGGAGCACATTTCGACACGACTAATAAGTACAGTGCTCTGCCCAGATATCCCACGCTGATCAGATTGGAGCTTCGCAAGGTTGGGCGGAGCCACATCAGAGTGTGGGAGGGCGATTAAAGCCTCTGTGAATCTTCTTAGAAAGACCACAAACCAAAAACCGCATCCAAGGAGTGCTGCCTCTCATCTGCATGCAGCTGATTGGACTGCTTTAGACCTGCTGCTGCTTCTCGTTACGCGCCCAGGCAACGCTGCTGGCACAAAACACTTTCAGGGCTCCTTTTTTCCTCATTCCATGCCCTGAGCAGTGCAGGCTGATATCTGCACGATCATTTGAATGAGTTCTGACTCAGGGATCCGAGTAATAGAACAGAAGTTCCACCCAAAGCTTTCACGGATAAGAAAGAGTGAAGAAACAACACGGAGCGCTACCCTGGGGAGGTCAGAAAGCAACTTAGCTTCCACTTCAGCACGTTTCCTTCCTTCTAATTAAAAAAAGAATACAATAAAACAGTTGTAGAGGAGAATGAATACCTGTCTTTGTTCTTCACGTTTGGTGTTTCAGCCACTATGCCAGCGTACAGCCAAACTTGATCCCCATCTTTGTATTTTGCCACGACTCTGCTCCCAACGTAGTGTTTATCCGGGGAGGGGTGATAGTCGTAAGCAATGTGATTGCCAGAAAGCAAACTCTTCCCCTTGTTGTCAAATTTCACCTTGTACTTCTTACCAGCACCTGAAAGACGTTTCAGCAGGGCAGGATCAATAAAGGCACAGTGATCCCATACAGAAAGAGCCGAGCCGCCACTGACCCTCACTCAGAACCTACCTACAGTCTGGATGGCAATCAGAGTTCCTTTGTGCCACGTCTTGGTTCTCTTCTTGCCCAGGATCCTCATGCCAACCTTCAGATCGCCGTCATTGCTGAGATCACCCACAGCAGGTCCAGAAGACTGGAGAGCACCGGGAGTTTGCTGAGGGGTTTGTGCATCTACCCCCCCCCCCCCCCCAAAAAAAAAAAGCCAGGTTAGAAACATCCCAGGGATTCACTCTGCTATGCTTGCAACTTGGAAGCACATCTGTCAGACCCAAAGCAGGGAGTGCTTTCCTTTGCTGCAGTCAGTAAAGCGCCTCAGCTCCGTAGGATGGAGCAACCAGCAAGGGAGGGCGGCACAGCACTGAAAAGCTCTCACGTTACAGGAGATCCACCATCAGTATTAGGATTTTAAAAGGGTTTAAAGAAACAAAACTCCACCGTCAGTATTAGGATTTTAAAAGGGTTTAAAGAAACAAAACGGGACTTCAGAATCCGCACACCCTCACGGGTCTTCCCAACAGGGAAATAGAACAGAGCTGTGTTTTTCCTTTCCAAAATGAAAACCAACTGGTGTAGGATTCAGGCAGCATCGAGGCTGAGGCCCAGCTGCAGGAAGCTCACGCTGACCTTTCGGTGTATCCTGGGCGTTTGTTCTCCTGTGCACAGCATCCATAAATTTCTGAACATCCTGGGCAGATCTTCTCATTGCTGCCATGGCTTCCCGCAGCTGAAGGGGAGGAAAGGAAAAGGACATGAATGAGTGTGGATTTCGAGCCCCACTGAATACAACAACGTCCCGAGCGTGCCAGCAAAACCCCGCTGCAGAAATGCCCTGTGGTCAATTCTTTGCCAACTCACCAGAGTCTGATCCTTGGCAACTTTGGGACTGGTATCACCTGTTTACAGAGAAAAATAAGTGATTTAAAACATACTGGGGAGGAAGAATCCACCCTAGAAAGAAAACGGGCCAGAGAGAATCGTCTGTTCAAAAGCATCCTCTGGTCCTGCCAGGAAATCCACTCAAAAAAGGCAGTTTTACTTCCCATCCTTTCTAGATGCTTGCTGCACTTGCAGCTTCTCCACAGCAAAGGCAGTATTTGATGGGGACAACAATTGGCCCCAGTTTAGCACCTGAACAAACCTAAACTCCAGGAACTGAGAGGCAGTTACAGGCCCTGGCAGACCAGGACAGTTGGTGATGCCCCTCATGCGAGCTAATGGCAATTCCCATCTGCTTTAGGGCCACTGTGGCTGATGGGCAGCTCTACGGTCCCCCTATTCTGATCCTCCTCACTCCCCTCCTGCTCCAGGACACTCCTATCCCCACTCCTTCCTCATCACCACGGGGCACAATAAGATACTGAACTGTTCTTCCATGCTGAATCGATACTCATGACGTCGTCATCGTCATCATCATCCGGGATCTCAATCACCTCTGTGGGTTTGGCAGCCAAATCCTCCTCCTCAGAGCTGCTCTCACGGTACTCCAGGCCCAGCTTGGAGTACAGATCCTTTACCAACATCTCGCATTTATCAAAGTCTCTGAGGTGGGAAGAAAGAAAGAGAGGGAGAGACATGAAAAGACGAAGCGAGTCCGGACGTATATCCCAAGACATGGCCGAAAGAAACAGGAACCACTGGAGAGATGGTAATTAAACACAGCCATCACGAGGTGAGGGACAAGTATTCACAAGAGGGATTCAAAGTCACGGGGTGATCATTTTAATTATTCCTCATTAACCGCACACAAGTCAATCAGTACGGCGTCAGTCTACATGGAAGGGAAACAGGCAGCACTCAGAACATCAGACTTTGCCACCCAATCTGCCCCATCTCTGCTTTCTGAGACCCAACTCGGACACACAACCACAATTCCAAAGGCGCTCACCTCCAAGCATCATCAAAGAGACGGTCAACGTGAGCCACCTCTTCTTCCTTCTGTTTCACGTACATCTCCAGCTCCTCCAGCTGCTGCTTCTTCTGCTTCACGTACTCAGACTTCTCCAGCTCCTCATTGATAATGTCCTGTAGCTCCTCCATGGAGATTCCCAACTCCTCCATCACTTCTTGTTGCAGCTCTTTGATGTCCTGCGAATCCATTTCTGCTGCACCTGGAACCGCAGAGGGGTAAGGAAGATGTTTGTCCCTCCCACTGCTCTGCTCCATCCCCAGCTGCCTTCCACTGCCCTACAGCTCACGTTTCCCCCCCAGTCCCACCCTTCAGCCTTGCTAATGCAAAGAGCCGCCGTCGGGAGGAAGAAGGGGAGGTGGGAAGAAGGGAACTCAGAGGGACCGTGCTGCCCAATGGGGACTGTCTGGGTGACACTGCCGTGTTCGGGTCTCAGCCGCCGACACACGGAGCTCCTCCCGCTCCCCTCGGCCCAAAACGTCCTCCCAAAGTCCCCCGTGCTCCTCACCCCTCCCCACCCCGTGCCTCCAGAACCCCCCGAAGCCACCTCACAAGCCCCTCAGAACCCCTCCTCCGCTCCCTCCCAAGGCCCTCAGCCCCCACCCCCCAGCCCCCTCGCCTCACCAACCCGCTGTCCCCGCGCTCATCTCGGCCCCACGGCCCAGCCCCGACCCCTATTGCCGGGATGGAGGCTGAGGAACGGCCGGGAGCGTCAGACCGGAAGCCGCCCGTCGTCACTTCCGGCAGTCAGAGGAAGTCCTAATTCTGACTTGAGGCCTGTGCTGCGCTACGCATGCGCGAGAGGCAGGCCGCCACCTTGAGAGCCGGAAGAGAGCCAAGGCGCATGTGCAAAAAGAGAGGCTTGGGGGGGGGGCCTTAAAGGGGCCACATCCCTGAAAAGGCTCGGTGCTGCCGCCTAGGGGACAGAGGGGGCCAGAGCCGGGGGGGTTCTGTGGGGTCTGAGGAAGGGAAGGGGAGGACGGCTGGGCCCTGGGGTGCCAAGGGGTAATGGAGGCTTGATGATCTTTAATGTCTTTTCCAACCTGAGCAATTCTATGTTTCTATAAGAGCCCTGGGATGCCGGGATGAGGCTCTGGGAACACCCAATGGGGAGGGAGGGCTGTGAGTTGTCATGCTGGGAATACCGGAGGGGGTGAGGAGGGGGGGGCTCAGTTGATCTGCTCCTCCTCCCAGGTGGAGGTGGGGATGGCGCTGTAGGGGTCGATTATGAGCTTGGCGCAGCGCACCATCACAGCCAGGAGGAAGAGGCAGGTGAGCACCACGAAGGCGATGGCGAAGCCCTGGTCCACGTCGATGGCCATGAGGGCAGCACTCAGGCGTGCAGCCCCAGCCACATCCCTGCAGGGCAGAGGAGGGTGGAGGAACAGAAGCGGCAATCATAGGACAAAGCACCCCACTGTTCCCTGTGGCATCCCTTCCAGTTTCCCTTCCCTGCACAGCCTCCCCGCTTTCCAGGAAAAGCCAGGTTAAAATATCCCATTACATGCTGTTTACAGCCACACTGCTCAGGTGGTTGTTAAACACAGCGGGACTTGGATGAGCCCCCACAGAACCAGAGGATTGGGGAATCATGAAATCAGACAATCGTGGGTTGACAGAATATCTCGAGATGGAAGGGACCACCGTGAGGATCGCTGAGTCCAGCAGATGTGGCTCGGCTTAGGAGGGGACAGGAGCATGTGGGGAAAGCCATGCTAAGCAAACAGGGGTGTACAAGCAAGAAGAAAAAGTGAAGGTTTGTTCAGTCTGGTGCCAGAAAAAGCCACCGAACTTATAGGTTTGTTTGCGTTGATAATACTCCAAGAGCAAGCAAACACAGCCCCCATGGATGCCATCACCCCACTGAAGCGGGACCCCAACCCCATAGGGAGCAGGACCCCAACCCCCCAGCTGTGAGCCCTGCCCCCTGTGTGCTGAGTGGGGCTGCCCCTTACCTCCCTCCAGATGGACAGATGGACAGACAGACGGCCTGCCTGGCCCCGTGTCCTGCCGTCTGTGGCTCTCGTGCTGTCCCTGGTCAATTGCCCTCATGAATAGTGCAGGGATATGGTGACGTTTTGGCCTGCTGTCACCTCACTGGGCTTCATCAATACTGCAGGGACATGGAGGCAGGACCTGTTGTCACCAGGCCTCATGAATACTGCAAGGCACACGGTGACACCGGGGCTGGATGTCACCTCTCTGGGCTTCATCAATACTGCAGGGCCCCGGTGACATCGGGGCCATCAATAACACCACAGGGACACAGCAGCATCACCTTTCAGCTGCTCCCTGCAATGGGGAGATGCAGTCCTGTGGATTAAAGGGGTCACGAAGCACTCAGCGCCTCTTGCCAGGGTTTGTGTCTGGCTCTGGTTGAGCAAACTGGGAGGACAAAGGGTGTTTACCTCCCAGCAGACAGCCCTGGGCCCCCCGTCTCCCTCCAGCCCATAGGGTGACCTGCAGTGGGGCAGGGGCTGCCGTGGGTTCTGTGCAGAGCGAAGCTTTGGGAACTGCAGCGCTGTGCTCTGAGCTGCTCTGCTATTTGGAGCTGCACCACCTCTTAGTTTTGCTGTATTTATTACATTATCAGTCCAAATCCCACTCCTGCTCCCAATCCCAATCCCCATCTCAATCCAAATCCCAGTCTCAATCCCAACCCCTCTCTCAGTCTCAGTCCCAGTCCCAATATCAATCGAAATCCCAGTCTCAACCCAAATCCCAGTCCACATCCCAGCCCCATCCCCAACCGCTCAGTCCCAATCCCAGTTCAAATCCCAGTCTCAGTCCCAACCCCTCTCTCAGTCCCAATTCCAGTCCCAACCCAAATCCCAGTCCAAACCCTAACCCCATTCCCTCAGTCCAAATCCCAATCCCAATCCAAATCCCAGTCTCAGTCCCAACCCCTCTTGCACTCCCAATCCCAATCTCAATCTCAATCTCAACCCAAATCCCAGTCCAAATCCCAGCCTCGATCCCACTCTTGATCCCGATCCCAATCCCTATCTCAATCCCAATCTTAACCCAAACCCCAGTTCCAATCCCAATCCCAAACCCAATCCCAGTGCCAGTGCCAGTCCCAGTCCCAATCCCAGCCCCAGTCTCAGTCCCAGTCCCAATCCTAATCCCAATACCAAACCCAATCCCAAACCCAGTCCCAATCCCAATCCCAGCCCCAATCCCAATCCCAGTCCCAGTCCCAATCCTAATCCCAATCCCAAACCCAATCCTAATCCCAAACCCAATCCCAGTCCCAGTCCCAGCCCCAGTCCCAATCCCAATCCCAGCCCTAATCCCAATCCCAATCCCAGCCCCAATCCCAATCCCAGTCCCAGTCCCAATCCCAATCCCAGCCCCAATCCTAACCCTAATCCCAATCCCAGCCCCAATCCCAATCCTAATCCCAGCCCCAATCCCAGCCTCAATCCTAATCCCAATCCCAGCCCCAATCCCAATCCTAATCCCAATCCCAGCCCCAGCCCCAATCCTAATCCCAATCCCAGCCCCAATCCTAATCCTAATCCCAATCCCAGCCTCAATCCCAATCCTAATCCCAGCCCCAATCCCAGCCCCAATCCCAACCCAAACCCCAATTCCCATCAGATTCTTTCGCTCGGGACAAAACAAATAAACAACGTGACGTCATCACTCCCGACCCTTGACCACGCCCCTCGATGGCCACGCCCCCCACCTTGTGGGCGGGGCATGGCCACTTTACGCCACGCTACCTTTTCGCCCCGCCCCCTCTCCAACGGACCAATAGAAGCGCCTCATCCCTCCTTTCGCCCCGCCCCTCGAGGTGGGCGGGTCGCTCTGCGCGGCGGCGCGGAGGGTTTTCCTGCGCCGCCATCTTGGCCGCGGAGGCGGTGGTGAGAGAAGGGGGGGGGCGGGTAGCGGGACGGGCCGCGCTATGGCCGCCACTGCCGCCAACCCGGGTGAGCAGAGCGGAGCGGTTCGGTTCGGTTCGGTTCGGGTTGATGGGGACGTGCGGCCTTGGGGAGGGCTGGGAGGGCGGGCGAGGCGTTCTCGGGGGACGGTGGGAAGGGGTTGAAGTGGGGCTGAGGGGAGGTTGGCAGCCTCTATAGTGGGGGCCGAGGGTATGGGGGTTGGGCCTGGGGGTGAGGGGAGGGGGCTGCCTTAAGGGGAGGAGGGTATGAGTGAGGGAGGGGGGGGTCTGCCTGAAGGAGAGGGGCAGAGGGCTGCATGGGGGGCTGCCTGGAGGGGGGGGGGGGGATCGGGGTGCTGCCCCAATGGGGGTGTCAGTGTGGGGAAAGGGGTCTGAGAGGCCCATACTGGGGGGGTGGGAGCAGTGAGGTGGGTTTGGCTGAGCAGAGCGTTGTTTGGGGGAGAAATGAGAGGATTTGGGAACGTGGGGGTGTGGGTTTGTACCCCCTATGGAGCTCTGTCCTACACCCACAGTGTCATCGCCGTGCTGCTCTCTGCTGCCCTTTATGGCTTCTGTTGCGTTTCCCCCCTTTTCTTGTGGACGTTTTTCCTGCATGATCACCAATCGCAGCCTGCCCAGCTGCTGGGATGGAGGATCTCTTACAGATCCCCTCGCTGCCTGTTTTAAGCTGTGTGTGAACCGGGCTGCGATGCTTCCAGGAAGCACAGAGCTCAGCCCGTTCTGCCCTGTGGTCAGTGGCCAAATGGGAGCCCTTGTCTGGGCAGCTGGCTGTCACTGGCAGCGTGCTAACAAGGAAAGGTGATGGGATCCTGAAGGCTCCATTGGATTTCTAGCAAAACCCACAGTCAGTCCGTCCCTCCCTGCAGTAACCTGGTGGTTGCAGGGTTGTGGCTTTGCTTCCCGGTGGCTGAGATCAGAACTTGAGTTTCTGTGTCTCTTTCTTATTGTTTTCACTGCGATGTTTTGTGGTTGCTGACTGCTCTCGCTTTGCGGCTTGAGGCCGGCGGGGTTTGGGGTTGTGTGACTTGTTCAGCTTTATCAAGGATGATTCGATGTCAACGCTCAAAGCTTGCTTTTAAAAGAATTCTGATGGGGGGTAGGAAACGTTTGTGGCTCCAGGTGCTGAGAAAACACGTTGAGTTGTTTCGTCTGCGGTGGTTTGAGCTGCAGAAACAGCTGCGGTTTCAGGTTGTGAGCTGAAATCCTGCAGCAATCCCACGCTCACAGATGGCGTGCTCAGGAAAAAGCAAAACCACACGCACAGCAAAGCCACCAAAAAGGATGCATTCTTGAGTCAGGTTAGCAGCAGAATGGATCTGAAGGGGAAACCGTCAGGCTCGTGTTCTCCTCGTGTAAGCAAAAGGTGCTCCCGGTGTGCTGCAGCATCCCAGGGAGGCAGGGCTGTGGTTCAGCCGTGCCCATCAGCCTTGCTCGTGGTGGGGAGGGCTCTGTTGGGAGCTGCCTGCTCGGAGCATCGCAGTTTGGCAGATGGAGGACGGTGCAGCTCAGGAGGAAAGGAGCGCTGGGCGTTGTGCAGAGTGAGAGTGGAAGAGCCGCGATGGGAGCCAACGCTGTAAGGATGCGGTGAGTGGAGAAAGGAAAACGTTTGTGAAAGCAAGCACGGAGCGTTTGTAGCCCTCACGGTGGTGTTGCATACGATGGGAAAAGGCTCAGCACCGAAAAGTTCTCTGGGAAAAGAAACCTCATCATCATCTGTGTTTAATATCTGACAGACAGCGGAGCGGCCGGCGTCAGCTCCGTGCTCTGACAGCAGAGGGAGGTGCTTGCTCTGGGTAAACTCCAGATCCATAGAGTTTCCCTGCCCATTAATTGCTTAATGGGTTTCATGATTAACTGGGGGTTGTCAGAACGCTTCTGACTCTGCGTGGGTGAGCGGTTGGTTCGTCAGCTGCTGCTCAGGGACTGCTGCAGAGAGAAGGGGATTCCTGGCTGGTTTGTTTGGAGTCAACTTGTGTATGGGGAGGGCTCTGTGGGGGTCGGAGTGCTGCACTGAGCTCTGTGGGGAGCTGAATCATGGGTGGGTTTAAACTAAATCTCGGTAAGCAATAAATACGCTGAGCATTACCCGGCCCTGGAAAGCAACCCTGTGCTGCTGGGGTTGGAAACAGCCCTCGGGCTTCTCTTGCTGCCCGTCTTCTCAATCACAGCTTGGAATGGTTGGGGTTTTTTTTGTTTTGTTTTGTTTGTGACTATTTCTGAAGTTGTGGAGATGCCAATGGTTGCAACAGAGCCCTTCCCATGGGGGCTGAGCTGCACGGCCCCCCCCCCCCCCCCGCCTTGAGGTGCCGTTCCCTTCACTGTCCTCCAACCTCTTCCATCCTGGGTTCAACTGTTGGATGCGTTGCACTCGTGCTGACACATCCCCGTTCAGGTACGCACTGGGATCCTTAATTTCTCTACCCTGCCCTCTGCAGAGGAACCATGCAGCATTGCTTCCTTCCCCCTGCCCCGAGCCGGAAATTCCTCTCTCCTTAATGAACACAGAGCAGCACTCCAGGAACTTTATTGCTTTCTGGTCAATTTGTGGACTTTATGAAGAGCCACAGACTCAAAGAAGAAAAGAAGGAACCTTTTTCACCCCGGTTTGCCCGCACCCAACGCAGCCCTTTGGCTGCCAGCTGTCTGCAGGGTGGGATTTTGCTTGGGGGGGGGAGGAAGGTTGCACAGAGGGAGTCCTCCATCAGCAGCAGTGCCTGAGGCAGCTCCAGCTGAATGTGGGGAGGTGAGGGATGATGGAGATGGGGCACGGCGACCGTCCGGCTTAGAGGAGAAGTGATTTCATGTGCGGCACAACAGCTGAGTGGAATGGATGGCTTTGGCACTGATTTTCCCAGCAGAGCCCTCGTTTCCTCCTGCTGCTGCTCAAGTTCTGCCGCCGCAGGGAAGCGTTGCAGTCGGCTCTGTGAGCTCCAGAGCTGCCAGCTCTGTTTGTTCCGTGCTGCAGCCCTTTTGGGGAAGCACTGGTAAGGAGGAAAATTCATCCACAGCACCGTGTGGGGAGCAGAGCAGGCAGCAGTGCAGGCTGGCAATGTTACTGTGGGGGAAAAGGTGCATTCTGGAAGGAATACCAGAAGTTGTAAAGAGTGTGTGTTTGCTGGTGACAAAGCAAAGCGCCCAGCAGAGGTGGTTGGTGGTCATGAGGAGTTACCCAATGGTTACCCATTGCTGCCCAGATGTTGTTATGGTGCAGCTGCCCTTTGCTTCTCGCCTAGCAGTGCCTGTTGCCGTTGGCTCAGCTGAGGTTTTGCTGCACCAGAGCTTGGGGCTTCCTTTGCTTTTATTTTTGGCCTGTTTGTGAAGCCTGGTTTGGATTCATCGCGGCAGGGTTTGGTACGTAAGCAGCTCTCAGTGCCTCTGTGCTGTGCCCAGCAGGCCTGATGGGGTCTGCGTGTCCCCTTTGCACTGCTGTGATGCTTTGGGCTGTTTGAAGCCTTCGGGGCTCTGTGCACAGCTCAGCTGGTGAGGATTGTGGTGGGAGTTCTGTGGCTGTGTTGCTTTGCAGCAAACCTGAAAGAAGCACAGCTGCTAAACGTGGATAAGAGGGGGTTTATTTCAGAACAACATGGGGGGGGGGGGGGGGAAAAAACCCAAAGCCTTTTAGTCTGTGTGTTAACTCTGGGTCTGGTGCCCCTTTCGTGCTGGTTCTGTGGGCGCTCAGCATCATTTTGGGGAAGAGCTGCTGTGGGTGTGTGGTCAGCTGGGCAGTGGCAATGGTGCCTCTGTGTTGGTAAGGCAGAATAGGAGCCGCTGTCTGAAAGGCCGTGGTTTCAAGGTGCCTTCATTAATTCTTGGTCTCCTGAGCCTGGAGAAGACCCCTGGTCAAGAGGCGCTGTCAGTGTGGTTGAGGTGAACCCACAGCTCTTCTCTCCTTCTGCAGAGTTGTGCAGCTGGGAGTGGGTTCATTCCCTTCCCGTGATCACATCAGACTCCTCCTCTGTCTACAGAGGAGACTGCAGCTTTTAATTCAACGATCCAAGCTTCTGAGCTTATGAGAACAGCATGTGCTCCAAGCTTGAGATGGGCCCTTAGTGCAGAGCGTGGGGAGGCAGCAGATGGAAGAGGACTGGGAGCACATGGCACAGAATCTCTCCGCTTCAGACACTGCGGTGCCATTGCTGTTAAGGAGGGCTGAGAATCCCTTCCCATCTGAGCTGGAGGAAGGTTTGGTGTCGCAGTGGTTTATCTTTCTTCCCCCCCTACCCCTCCTGCCCCCTGTTTAGAAATGGCATCAGATGTCTCCTCGCTGGGTGCAGCCGTCGGCTCAGGGAATCCCGGGGCTGGAGCTCAAACTGGAGGAGCCATCGTGCAGAGAGCAGCCAAGAGGCGTCCTGGGTGAGTGTGAGCCCAGTCTGGGTGAGTGTGAGCCCAGTCTGGGTGAGTGTGAGCCCAGTCTGGGTGAGTGTGAGCCCAGTCTGGGTGAGTGTGAGCCCAGTCTGGGTGAGTGTGAGCCCAGTCTGGGTGAGTGTGAGCCGTGTGTGGAGCAGCCAGCCTTCTGCTTGTCTGCTGGTAAGCCTCCATGCCTGCATTCGCTCCTACATTCCATGCTAGGCTTTATGTTGCTCGTTTCCCTGTTCTGTATTATGCACACACACACACACACACACACACACACACAAAAGAGATGGAAGAGTTGGGTCAGAGAAAGAGGGTTGTTCCCCAAGGGCTGGAGCAGTGGGACAGGCAGGTCTGCAGCACAGCAGAGAGGGGGGAATGTCTGTGCCCCGCTCAGACCCTCACAGCTGTGTGTCAGTGGGGGAGGGTGCAGGGAAGCCGCAGTGTGCTCGTGGGAGGCTTTCTGTTTGCTGCAGATGCCTTTGCAAATTAAAAGGATATTGAGTGGCTTCTCTTAAATTCCTGGCACAAGAAATCTCCTCTTAACTTCCAAGCTAATTAAAATCTCTCCCCGCCCTCCTCCTCATCGCTCGCTTTCCTTCGCTTCCATTCGCTGTCATTCCCACGCGCTGCCTGCTGCTCCTTCCTCCCACTTCATTTAGAAGCATAGTGCTCTGCTGCCTCTGCCTGCCACTTTTCCATCCTGGAAAGGAAGTGCAGCAAAAAACCCTTCCTGTCCTCTCACATCCCCCTGTTAGAATCTCGTGTGATCGCAGCTGATCCAAGCTTTTGAGCTGCAGTGATCTGCGGGGTGGTGCTCAGTGCCTTGGGCAGTGAGGAGCAGTTGTGGCATTGCTTTTGGAGCAGGAATGCAGCGGTGCTCAGCCTCTCTCCTGAGCTGTTTCCTCCCTCTGTTGTACACATCAGAGAATGCCTTCTCTGCACCTCTAAACGTTGGGAGTTGCTTTATATATATCAGTACTTGGGGTTACTTAAATCCTCTTTCCAAACGTTGCCCGAATCCCTGCAAGGACGCAGGGAAAAACAGCTTGTGAAAGGGAAACTGCTTGGTTAATAATTCTCATCTTGCTTGTTTTTCAGGCTTGATTTTGATGATGATGGCGAAGGGAACAGTAAATTCCTCAGGTGAGGGAGAGCCTTACATACAGAAGTTCCTATTGTGTGGTCTGGGTGCCTCTGCATCCCCTCCCCCCCCCCCCCCGAGGAGGAGCTTGCTGCTCCAGCAGCACAGGGGGAAGGAGGGGCTCAGTAGGAGGGGCACTGCTTCACTTCCTTGGACTCTTTTCTCTTAGTAAGCAGTATTCCTCCATCTGCAGCAGCTGCCAAAGCTGCTGTGCACGTGGCTCTGTGAGTCTGGAGGAGGGCTGTGGCCAGGAAGGGATCCTTTCACCACTTGACGTGGTCTGCACTGAGGGCTGGGAGCGGTGCTGCAGGGCTCCCAGTGGTGGTACAGAGCTCGGTGCCAACAGAAAGCAGAGCAGTTCCCATGCTTGCTTCTCAGCCATCTCCTGGTTGTTTCAGTGCTATAAGAGCACTGCTGTTGGCCAAACCCCTCTTCGTTGCAGAGAAAAACCTTCTGCCCAATGCCTTGTTGGCACCACAGCTGAGCTTTTGCTGGTGCCTCAGATGTGTGTTTCTGCATTTACATCTGTTGCGAAGATGCTCCAGTTCCAGAGACCTCCTTGTTCCTGTGGAGCTGGCGGGGCTGCAGGCATCTCTTCACCCTCCATATGGAGTGCAGAAGATTTGGAAGCTCTTCTGTCATTTTCCTGCAGTCTCACTACATGGTTTAGGGTTGGACAGTTAATCATTTAGAGATGACTGCAAATGGCTTTGGGGTAAATAATGGCCCCGATGGGCACAGGGGCTGCCCCTGAGATCCTCTGCGTGCAGCTGTTGGTTTGTATCACCAAAGCTCAGTTTAACCCGTGGTTCTGTGTGTTCTTCCTTGAATTACTGAGCGAGATGAGATAGAAATGTGATGTGGAAAACATGATAAGGATGTCCAGCTTAATTACTTGATAAATGAAGAGTGTGGTTCTGGGTTTGCTGATGCTCAGCAGAATGCAGTTACCTGCTCCACACCGGGCATTTTCTACGTGATTTAATAAACTTTCTTCTCTCGGTGTCATTGGAATAAGCGTGAACATGTAATAATTATTTAATGATCTTCTCCCCTTTCCTCCCAGGTGTGATGACGACTCGATGCCAAACGATAAGGAGCGATTTGCCAGGTAAGGATGTGCTGTGATGCACTTTGGTTGCCCTGCTGTACGAGGTGCTGCAGTGCCCTGCTCTCCATCAGTGAGATTTCTGTCCTTTGAAGGATGGTGCACCTACACCAAAGGACCCAGATGTTTCCCTTGATGTTTTATTTCTGAACCAATTCCTTACAGCTATGAGGAGCTGATCTTCTTTCTCAGTGTTTTAGCTGCTGCTTTGGCCTCTCGTTCTTTGCTCTCTTGCCTAGTTTTACTTGGATGGGGTTTCCTGGCCAATGCTGTGCTCGGCTGTGTGTGGTTTGCGTGCTCTGTGGGCAGCTCAGCAGAGGCTTCTTTTAAATGGAGTGACACTGTGGGCAATGATTTGCCTCCACCTGTTGGTGTTTTTTTTTTGGGGGGGGGGTTTCTGAAGCCCGTGGACCTGAACAGAACTGTTTCATGGGTTTCTTTTGTTTTGGAGCTGAGCTGCTCCTGCGTGAGTTCCAGGCTGTCCCTATGGGGGCCCAGCATTGTCCCTTTCACTGAGAGGAGGGTGGCTGTGCTGTAGGGCAGATCTCACCTCTGGGTGCAATGTGGCCGTGGGGCCTTTTCCTGTGCTTCCCTCAGGGTCGTGCAGTGCAGTGAGATGGGTGGGATGGAAGTGAAGGTTCCCCAAATGTCTGCATTATGCTGCACCTGGTGCGATGGGCTCCTCTCAGCATCTCATTGCATGGGGGGTAAAGATGGCAGAGCCAACGCTTCAGCTTGCTGGCACGCTGATCATCCCCCTCAGAACCAGTGGGACTTCTAAACCGAGGCTTTCCAGCTTTTATAAGTGGGTTGATTTGGTCAGAAATCAAGCAAATGGGTGATATTTGGTCTGAGCTGGCCAGCAGCTTTGTTCCCTCCTGTGAGCTGTAGGCTCACGTTGCTCTCCTCCTGTATGCTGTACCCAGGACAAGCAGCGCGTGCCTTGCTGTCTCTCTGTGGCTTCCTCACCGAGAAGCTGCAGCTCAGGGCATGGCAGTCGTATGGCAGTTTGTTATCCCAGAACTCGAGGGGAAAACCACACCAGCCTTGGCAGAACAGGGTCTGCAGGTTCCTCCTGCAAGCTGGCGGTGCAGGCGGGCTGCTGGGGACGTCTGCTGCCTTGTGAATGGGGTACATAACATCCACGTGTGCCACAGGTCCTGCAGCAGCAGTCGGTGTAGATGCGTGGCGTTGGGCTTTGATTTGTGTTGTCTGTGAGCTCAGCTGTCCTCAGATGATGTTGGTTTTCCTTGAATCTGCTTTCCTGGTTTGTTCGTAACGCCAAAGAGGCTCTCCTTGATTTATTTCCTTTTCCTTCCAAAGAAAGGTCAGCTGAATGCGGTCGGGGCCCCATTTGTAGCCGTGCCATTAACCTCTTAATCTTGCACAGAGCAAACTGAACTCAGTCACACAACCCCCCCCCCCCCCTCTCCCCCCCCACCTGTTTCACCATCTGATAAATACCTTAAAGCTTTAAAACAAGCTGGGCTGGCTGGCACTGCTCTGCTGGGTAAGGGTGCAGAGAACCCATTTCGTTTCATTGAACCCCACTCCTCTGCAGACCAGGCGTGCCTGCAGGCCGGGTTTCCTCGTGCATCCTCCTACTTCTCATTCCATTCAACTTTTTTTTTTCCCATTTGAGCTTAGCTCACTGATTTTATTTTTAGGTCTGATGATGAGCAGAGTTCAGCGGATAAGGAGAGACTTGCCAGGTAGGAGAACGGAGATTGCAAGCATGGACCAGCAGAGTTTTCCCTTTCCTTTGTGTCTCTCTCTAGGCATCCCTCCTCCTTTTTGTCCCCCTCCTTCCCCCCACCACTGCTGCAGTCGAGGACTTGAACGGGCTGCTGGAAATTGCTGGGTGATTGGAAATAGGAAGGGAAAGTCATCCAGTCCTGCTGCAAGAATGTCCGTGGGGAGCACACAGGAGGATTTGTTCCCTGAAAGCTGCTGGGCAGAGCGTGCTTGGGCTGCTGCTAAACTCAGCACTGCAGCTTTGTTAAACCCGTGCTGGCTCAGGGTGCCACGGGCCTCCTTCTGCACTGGGTTCACCACAGGAATTGCTGAGTTCATGTCAGAGCAGGCATTCAGAGCTGTACTTGGGCAGGTTGGTTATTTCTTCCTACCTTTTCGTTTCATGGCCCTGTAAATAAAAGAAAAACAAACAACCAAACATCCAGGGAAAATAAAGCCCTTCCCATGAGAACAACTCAGCTTTACTGCAAACAGGGTTCTGTTTATTCCCCTGGATACCTGATGGTCGTTTTGCACAGAGGGGCTGTGGCTCTCACTGAAAATGGCCGAGGTGTTCATCTCCAATGCTGCTCTGTTAGACCTTAAGACAGAATCACACCCTGAGAGGGCACATCTGCAGCTGCTGGAGGTGTGTTGTCGTGGGCTGCAGGAAAGCATTGCCCCAAAGCGTTCCCCTCCCTGATCCAAACTGCAGGATAACAAAGAACAGCTGAAAAAGCCATCAGGGGGGTTTTTACTGTTTGCCACCCATGGCTTTTTTTTTTGTTTGTTTGTTTATAGTTTATGTTGATAATTTGCAGAGAATGGCTTGCTTTGTGGTTTGCCATCCTGCAGACTTGTCCTTTCCCTTCCCTGGGCTGTTCTGCCCTGGATTCATTCTTAGTGTGTGGAGCTGAGAAGGCTTGGGTTCTGCTCAGCCGATCCCAGCTGCCTGCTTTTAAATGCAGACCCCCCCCCCCCCCAGCACAGCCTTCCCTAACAGTGGTGGTGCGTAGCTTAAATGTTCGAGGAGATAAGGAAGGCTGAGAGGTGGGGCTGTGAGTGCAGCGCACACAGCAGTGTTGTGGCTTTACCTTCCCATGAAGCAGTCACCCTTTCCTCTCTCCCTGGTTCCTGCTGTCACACGCAGCACGGAGTAAGGAATACTTGGCAGTCAAAGGTCTGCTGGTTTCCCAATAGCCTTTTAGTGGAGGTAGCTTTGTTTTCACACTCCAGCATGCAGGTTTGGAGAAGCTGAATTAAAGGTGAGTGTGATAATTAAGTGCTTTCTTTTCCGACCTTGCAGTGAGGAGCGCAGTCGCTGAATGGCTGCACGCACCTGGTGCTCAGTGCTCCCTTCTCGTGTTTTGTCTTCTTTAACTCACTTGCCTGTCTGTGTTACTCCCACACTCATCTCATTCATGTTCCCATCACTGCTTCCTTAGATCCCATCCGTCCTTTTGTATAGGAAACCTGGCTTGTAGGTTCTGTTTTGGGGGGGGAAAACCCGCTTGGTGGCAACGCTGGATAGGAAGAGGACCAGGTCTGAAAGGTTATAATCTGACCCCCCAGGGACCTGGGGAGGATTGTGCCTTGTGAGCAGGCTTGCAAAAGCCTGTGAAGAGCCTCATGAAGGGCAGTAGATGGTCAGCACTTGTTGCAAGGCTGTGTTAGGGCTGTGTGTGCACCCAGGGGTCTGCCTGGCAGAGGGGCAGTCCCTGTTGGCCTCGGTTGGTGCAGAAGTCAGGCCATGTCTTGCTCTGAAGCTTCCCCTTCTACCACGTTATTGTAAGGGGATCTCAGCGTAACTGAGAGCATCTCCATGAGGGCAGCGCAAGGTGAGGTTTGTCCATTGTAATTTAGATATCCGAGTCTTAATTGCAGCCCTGGCCTCCTAGTATGGTTAATGGAGATGGAGGGATGTTTGCAGTCCTCAACCAGGGAGCAGGGTGAGCATCTGCTGCGTGCTGTGCTGCTCCTGATGGAGTCTGCTGAACCTCCCTTGAGAGCAGGGGCTGTGGTGAAGGAAGGAGTCCTTTGGCTTGCACAAAGCATTCCAGAGATGATGGAAAAGCTTCTTTGTCTTTTAAAGCTGCGTAGCCTAGCTTGTAGCCGTCATGAGATAGCAGGGAAGCAGCGTGGCATGAAGTGAGGCTCTCTCATCCGAAGCAAGGAAGGTGCAGCTGTAGACTCTTCTCCTTGCACTCATTCCTGCGTCCCTTTGTGCACGAGCAGCATGCAAGGCACTTGTAGCCCTTCTAACTCCCAGTGACCCCAATGCATCTCTGTGTTTTGCACTCTGGGAGCGTTGGGAAAGCAGAGGAGCCTCGTGGCCTGGTGGTAACTCCCATCTTCCTGCTTTCCTCCCCGGCCTTTTGCAGGGAGAATCACAGCGAGATCGAACGTAGGCGGAGGAACAAAATGACTGCCTACATCACCGAGCTGTCTGACATGGTGCCCACCTGCAGCGCCCTGGCACGCAAACCAGACAAGCTGACCATCTTACGCATGGCCGTGTCCCACATGAAGTCCCTGCGTGGCACAGGCAACACCTCCACGGATGGCACCTACAAACCCTCCTTCCTCACCGACCAGGTCTTGGCTCAGAGCTGCTTTGTGGGGAGAACTGCCATCGCAAGGCAGTGGGGGAGGGGGGGTTAACTGTGGGTGGCAGAGGTGGGGGACCCAAGGGTTGGTTGGGGCTCGGAGGGCATCACCTGCAGATCTCTGGAGTGAGAGTGATTTGTGTGTTGCGAACACAGGAACTCAAACACCTGATCCTGGAGGCAGCTGATGGCTTTTTGTTCATCGTGTCCTGTGAGACGGGGAGGGTGGTTTACGTCTCTGACTCCGTGACTCCCGTCCTCAACCAGCCCCAGTCGGAGTGGTTCGGCAGCACGCTGTACGACCAGGTGCACCCAGATGATGTGGGCAAGCTGAGGGAGCAGCTCTCCACGTCAGAGAATGCACTGACAGGTAATGCAGCCCGGGGAGGGCGGGCAGGGGAGGGCAGAGCGAAAGCCGGCGAAGGACTTGGATTAAAACCTTCCCTTTGTAGAAGGAACCAAACCCTGGTGCCTTTCTAACAAGGATCCTGCAGCCCCCCCTGAGAGTGCATCTAAAGGTACCATTGGTGACACTTCTCTCTTGATGGTTTCCTAATCACGTTGCCTGGTGCCTGTGCTGGGGAAAGGGCTCCAACTGCAGTAACCTCTGCGTTCTCCTTCCTTCTTCAGGTCGCATCCTGGATTTGAAGACAGGAACTGTCAAGAAGGAAGGGCAGCAGTCCATGAGGATGTGCATGGGCTCACGGAGATCCTTCATCTGCCGCATGAGGTAATGGGGAGCACCCTCAGGGTCATCACTTGAGGCTGAGGCTGAACTCACTCATCTTATTCCATCTCTTTTTGCTCGTTCCGATGTGGATAAGATAGAAGGTGGCACAGCTTTCCATGCAGAGCTAGCAGCTGAGTTTATTTGCCCTGTGCTAAGATGGCTCTCTGCTGTTGTTATAGGAGACTCAGTTTCAAGCAACAATTTATTTCACCCTCCCCCCACCCCCCTGTGTCACTTCTCTTCTTCAAGCACCCGGAATGAGTGCTTTCCATCTGTGTGATGGAGATTTGAAGGTTCATCCCTATTTGTAAAGTACTTTGTCCAATTCAAGATGGTGAGATTTGTTTTGATGCCGATCGAGAGAGACAAAAGCATTTCTTCCCCCTCGCTTCTTATTCTGGGTACAGGTGTGGCAACAGCTCAGTGGATGCGGTGTCTGTAAATCGTCTCAGCTTCATGAGGAATCGCTGCAGGTGAGTGAGATGAGGGTTATGGGCAAAGCCTCTGCATTGCTAGGAACCCAAGGGGTCACAGCTGTCCAGCAGAGTGCTGGGGGGCTGAGCTTTGGGGCTGTGAGCTCATACAGCTCATAGAAGAGTGTGAAGAGAAGTGCTGGAGGAGGAACCGAAGTTCGTCCTAATACAGATTAGTCTTCCTTGACTCCAGATTTGGGTTTGAAGTCAGGTTAAAGCCACGTGTTCTTCAGACTGTTGTTGTTGGGCTCTGGTGGATGTTGTCTGTGTCTTAATTAAAAGATTCTGACATATCCACCTGGAAGGCAGCTTTGCAGGGAAGGACCCGGAAGTCCTGAGGTCCCTTCTGACTTTGTGTCTGTGTCCTCAGAGCTCTCACATTTACATTAAGTCTCTCTTTACCTCTAAGACATTCAGTGGAAGTTTTTTGGAAGGCAATTGCAGACCTTACCTGACCTGATTTGACACACGGCCTAATCAGAACTGCTTCTCTCTCCCAAGGAACGGCTTAGGTGCGACGAAGGATGGAGAGCCTCACTACGTAGTGGTGCACTGCACAGGTTACATCAAGGCCTGGCCCCCTGCAGGTAACAGTTCTGCAAAGCCCCCAGCTGTGCCTGAGGACACAGCTCTAAAGACAGGGCTCTGAAGTTGTCCCCCCTGGATTGAAAGTGCAAACAAATGCTTTCCATACGCATCTGTCACTTTTTGTTGCGTTGGGACTGAAGTGATTTTTGCAGACGTGGGATGAGAGAGGTTTGTGTCTGAACAGTACCCTGTATAGAGGGCAAGAGTCATGGTAGGCTGTCCGATTTGCTAGCTGGAAGTGAGAGAACTTGAACCATTCTGGCGAGAACAGGGAGTGGGGAGGCAGCTTAACTTACCGAATTCCTTCATGGAAAAAGGATTCTGAGTTACAGAATGGGGCGGAGAAGTGTCTCGGAGCCAGAACTGCATGTCTGTCTTTTTCTTCTCTGAAATCAGCAGTTCTTCCTGTATTGACCTTGCTGGAATTTTTGGCACTCCTCTCTCAGGTGTTTCACTGCCCGATGATGACCCAGATGCTGGCCAGGGCAGCAAGTTTTGCCTCGTGGCTATTGGCAGGCTCCAGGTGTGTAGCATCTTCCAATGGTTCGACATTCCTTGTCCTAAAAGTCTGCAGAGTTGAGCTGTGTTCCCTGACAGCTACAGATCCTCGTGCAGGACTGGCTGGCCAGGACAGGGCAGCTCTCACAGGGTCAGCTAACAGTGCCAACCTTTCCTTGCAGGTTACCAGCTCGCCCAACTGTACAGACATGAGCAATGTTTGTCAGCCAACAGAGTTCATCTCCCGGCACAACACAGAAGGCATTTTCACCTTCATAGACCACCGCTGTGTGGCTACTGTTGGCTACCAGCCACAGGTGAGAGAACAGCAGGAGCTTCCTAAGCATGAGCTGCTGCTCAGACTTGCTTTTTTCCTTCCCTCTTTCGTGCATCACGGCCCTGCTTGTCTAACAGACCTGGCCAAACAGTGCCCAGGGACCGAACCAGGCGTGTGTTTCTCCTCCAGCAGTCACTTCTCATCCACTTTCTTGAAGTGCTTTGATCGTGGACGGAGCTGGCAGCTCTGAGTTATGTCAGATGTCAATTAAGATTGCTTTTTGCCTCCGTATGAGTTGTGGAGATCAAACGTTAGTCAGATGCTGTTGCGCTTAAACACAGCACGGCAGCTCCTGCGTTTGGTTTGTGTGACAGGGATGGGGGAGGGGTGGTGCTGCTCTAAAACGGAGCTGAGGGAGCGTGCGTTCCTGATGCGAACTGCCTTGATCTCTCTCCCAACTCCTTTAATATTAGGAACTTCTGGGGAAGGACATTGTGGATTTCTGCCACCCAGAGGACCAGCAGCTTTTGCGGGACAGCTTTCAGCAGGTAAAAACCCTTAAAGCACCCCTCTGCGTGTGGTGTGCCGTTCAAATTAGACTGTCTCGGTGCTTGCAAAGCAATGGAACATAACTGGAGAAAAAAAAAAAACAACAACACAAAACCAAAAAGAATAAACCTTAGGTATGGCAAGCAGTTACAGATACAGTCACGAAACTGCAGTAGCGCAAACCGAAACAGAAGCATCTGATGTCTGATTCTTGAATTCATCCTCTGGTTGCTGGTCCAGTCTGCTTTTAGGGCCAGAGACATGCTTACAAAGAACCTACTCCAACACGCTTCTGTGGCTGAAACACTGGTTCATCCCTAGGGCCCAGCCCAGTGCTGCAGAGCTCGGAATGGATGTGATTTGTTTGCCCTGTTGTGGTTACTCTTATTTCTGAGGGCGCTGGACTTTGTGGCAGGGCAGGTAAGACTGCCCCGTGCTTTCATGACTCCAGAAAAGAGCTGCTCATATCCATTCGTGCCAATAGCCGGGAGCAGAAGCAACTCTGCGTGCTTCTTTTGCTGCAGGTTTTCTCATACATCTCACCAGTGCAAAGAGATAAGAAAAGCAAAAGCCACAGTGGCCATGTCAGATTTTTTTCCCCTTCCCATATCATTCGGGTCTCGGGGCAGCGTGAGGGAATTGCAGCCAGTGCTGCTCAGCTGTCAGGAGGTGAGGGACGGTCTGGTAGGGGATTCAGGCAAGAAGGGCCATCACAGCTTTTAGTGGGGGGGAGGGGGGGTGGCTCAGAAGCAAGTTGCTCTTCAAACCCCCCTTCTTTTGTCAGGTCCTACTGATGGCATTACGTTTTTTTAGGTGGTGAAGTTAAAAGGCCAGGTTCTGTCAGTCATGTTCCGATTCCGATCCAAAAACCGGGAATGGCTCTGGATGAGAACCAGCTCCTTTACCTTCCAGAACCCCTACTCGGATGAAATTGAGTACATCATCTGTACCAACACCAACGTCAAGTATGTACATGGAAATGACTCGCCACCCACCAGTGGTAGCACACGAACCCGATGGGATCTTGCCCCAGAATAAACAGCAGCACAGAACCTCAGGAGCTTTGGCCTCTCCCTCACCAAGCTTCCCATCAGTATTTGTGTAGGCCCTGGGAGAAGCTAGGAAATCCCCGAGTTCTCTTTTCCTGGGCTGTGGCAGATGTTAAGGAACTGCAGAGTGCAAGAGAAGCCCCTTGGCTGTCTCAGTGGTAGGGCTCAGCTCCAGCAGCGCCTCATTTCACCCTGGTTACTGGTGCAAGTTTCTTGTCTGCGTGTTTGCATTCAGAGCTCTGATATTAGTGGAGCTCACACCTGAATGCAGTTCCTGCTGTCCCATCCAGGAGGGCAGCTGCTCCAGAGTGGCTTTTCCCATGAGCGGGACGGTTGATGGTAGAAAGTAAATGCTTATTTTTCCTCCTGCAGTTTGTGCTTGGATTCAGAAGGAGCTCCTGAGCGGTGCTCAGGGCAGACTGCCCTCACTGCTGCTCTCTTCTTTTCCCTCCTGTGTGTCTCGGTGGGTTGGCAGCACACAGTGCTCCATCAGAGCGCTGCCCCTCCCCTGGAGGAGCTGCAAGGCCCTTACAGAGGAGGAGCAGCAACTGAAAGGAAGGGAAAAACACCTCCTGTCTGTGGTTCGTAGCTTCAGGCCTGGCTGTGCCTCAGCTGGGACCCCTGCAAGTCAGGTGGGATTGCTTGTGCCTGTGGGCAGGTGGAAAGAAAGGCAGGACTTGGGCTTTGTTTGAGGTGAGGAAAGACCCAGGAGAGCAGGTAGCACTTCTTCCTTCCCTCCGGTGGCACAGTGCTGTGTTGTGATGAGAAAGCATTGAGCTGAGCAGTGTCAGTCAGATCCCTTTGGCTTTAAAGAGCTGCGGTCTGAGTGCAGGGCTGTGTGCCGTGCGGGCCTTAATTTCTTTCCTGGCAATAGAGATATCTCTTTGAGCTCACTCATTCCACACATATCCATTCTCACATCCATACTCACGCCTAAAAGTGCTGTGCAGGCTCAGGCTGGGGTGCAGCAGCCTGTGTTTGTGATGCAGTTTATCCGTGTGCATCTCTGAAGGGTTATTGGTGTGACGTTGTTCCTTCTCCAGGATCAGGCACTGCTTCAGAAGCAGCAGCTTGCAAAAGAGCTGCTGAGAAAATGCTGCACCTCTGCTCCTTTCTTCTGGGAGGAAAATGACTTCTGACAGTTAAACAGAAGAGCATAAAGAACTCCACTAATGCGTGGGTCACAAAGGCTTAGAAGCTCTGTGGTCTCTGCAGGCTCCAGCTCTGGAGCTTTGTAGATTTAAATGGAAAACTTTGGGTTGTTTGTAGGCCCTTCCAACCTTTGCTTGCGCTGTAGCAGTGGCACAGGAGTGGTGTAGGCTGCTCCCTGCTCTGGGTTGGAGGGGCAGAGCCCATGGATGGTTAGCATTGCGTTCCATGGCCAGCCCTGCTCTCAGGGACGATGGAAGCTGGGAGGAAGGATCCTTCGCTCGAAGAGCTTTTGCAAAACCAGCTCCATTCCTGCCTGATACAGACACGTCCTCCTGCAGGCAGTACCCAGCTGCTTGCTCTCGTTTGGTATTTTTTGAATGTTTTTTTTTTTTTTTTTCCCCCCTTTTCTTCTTTGCTTTAAAGGAACTCAAGCCAGGAATCTCGGCCTGCCCTATCAAACCCAATGCAGAGGCCTCAGCTGGGGCAGAGTGTCAGCCTTCCCCTGGAGATGAGCACAGCACAGCTGCCCTCAAGGTCAGGAGGTGCTCAGCTCCTTTTACTGTGCCTCTCTCGCTGGTTCTGCCCTCCTGTCCAATAGCCTTCCTCCCCAGACGTTCCTCTCTGCAGCAGTGAACTCCTCTGGGCTCATCAGTCATTGGTGTAACCGCAGAGGATCCGTTCCCTCAGCAATGGTTTTTAGCAGCCGCTCTTCTCCTGTTACAAACACTTTCTATTTTAGGCAGCAGCAGCAGCAGCCACAACAGACAGAGTTGGAAGTGGTCTCAGGAAGAGAGAGCCTGTCTGGGTACGACCAGGTAAATGCAGGGGGCTTTGGTTGCCCCTCTCACGTTGTTCAGATCATCCCCTTTTCCTGGAGGTGACCCGTCTTGAGTTTGAGGTTGGGTTTGGGTAGGAAGGTGTTCTCAGCTCCTCCCTGCCCCGTGGGTTCTCCTGGTTGTGCTGTCCTGATGGGAGCAGCCTGACCAGCTGCCTGCAGGGCTTCCCTGCTCCGTGCTGCTGTGCTCAGTGCTTACACTCATCCCTGCTCCCAGGTTCCTGTGCAGCCCGTGACTGCTGCTGGCCCGGAGCACAGCAAACCACTGGAGAAGGCAGAGAGCCTCTTTAACCAGGAGAGGGACCCGAGGTTTGGGGAGATCTACAGCAGCATCAATGCAGGTAGGGAGCGCTGGGACACGCTGCACGTTCAGCTGACTTGGGTTTGGCTCTGGGTGTTCTCTGCTCCCATGTGGGGCGGTTCTGAAGGTGGAAGGTCTGTGTTAGTGATCCTATGTGCCCAGAGAGCGGTGCTTTGTCCCCAGGCTGAGTGGGTGCTTGAACCCCAGAGGACCTTAATTCAAAGCTTATTAGAAAATGGAGAGAGAATCAAATGAATTGGGCTCTTCCAGTACCGTCTGGAGCCCCATGTCTGCATAAGGAGCATGCTCAATGCTCAGTGCTTTGCCTCAGAACTGTTCCTTCCGGTGGGCTCACTCTGAACCTCTCTCTGCAGACCAGAACAAAGCCATTCCTGCCAGCTCAGTGCCTGCCAACCCCACCCTCTTCCCACAGGGAAACACTTTCACGCCATCACGGCCTGCTGAGAACTTCAGGTGAAGTTTTTCCTGCGCTGAAGTTTTTCAGTGACCTCCTTTGACTTTTTCCCTTATCCCGCTGCTGTTCCCATTCTGTTTGTGCCACCCTCTGCAGATGCTCTCAGCCCCTCAAAAATGCAGGGGGAGCCCACGCAGGCCTTGGGTTTGGGGTTTGGGGGTACAGAGGAGGGAAAGAAAAGTGCTTCTGTGTGCTCGCTGCCCTGCTGGTGCTGCTTTGGGTCCGAGGAGCCCTGCAGGACCATCAGCTGCTGCTGTTCAGGTCCTCCCCATCGCCTTCACCTCCCCAGCCCTCTTTTTTTCCCCCTTGGTGTCCCTCTGCTGACCTGAGTTGGTCTGTGGGGTGGCTGCAGCTCTGGATGTACATAGGGTGTAGCCCCCCAGGACTGAGCTGGGTGGGCAGAGCGTGTCCACAGACCCAGCAGCTGCTGTTGGTTGTGTCCGCAGGGCAGCGTGGTGGGCACGTTGTGGGAATTGCTCCAGCTTTTCGTGCTGCTTTTCCCCCCCCCACCCCCCACCAGCAGCTTGCATGGGTGGTGCCTGTGCTTGCCAATCCTGTCTGTGATGCATGGAATCCAGCTGAGGGCCTTTTCCTCCTCCAGGAGCAGCAGCATGGTGCCTCCAGTGAACATCATCCAGCAGCAGCCGGCAGCTGCAGGTCGGATCCTGGCCCAGATCTCACGCCACGCCAGCCCGGCTCAGGTCAGCGGGAGCAGTTGGGCTGCCGGGACCCGACCGGCGTTCACAGCCCAGGTAGCAAAGCCCAAACCCCTCAGCTCTAGGGCTGAGCTCTGCTGGGTGCTTCTGCTGCTTTGCTTTGGGGTCAGAACGGCTGGCAGAGCTGCAGTGCCGACGGCTGCTGGGCTGCGTTGCTGTGCTGCCCCACGCACCCCCCCTTCCTTCCCCCCCTTTTTTGCCCCGTGCTTCTCTGCAGTTTTTGGCTTCGTTGAGCTCCTTTCTGATGTTTCTATTGAGGAAATACTGGAGGGAGAAGGGATTAGAGAGAGAGAGAATGTGTTAGCCGCTGTGATTGAAGCGCTGTAGGACCGTTTCCCTCCCTCCTCTATCACTGATGGTTGCTGTTTGGGTTCCTGCAGGCAGGGATGAGCGCTTGCAATGGAGAGCTGCCCAGCTCAGCAGAGATGGGGAGAGGGCACTTTGCTCTGCATGCAGCAAATCATGCAGACTTGAGCCAGGCCAAGGCCAGCAGCGCCTCACCCTGGTTCAGATCAGGCTCGGAGTGAACAAATTTCTCTTTCTTCCCCCATTTCTTGCTGTCTTACAGCAGGTGGCTTCCCAAGCAGTGAAAACTCGGCCACCTTCATTCAGCGTGGGGACGTTCCAGGGCACCCCATCCTCCTTCAGCCCCATGGCAGCTCCGGGCTCCACTGCTTCCCCCAGCAGCTCTGCCTACCCGAACCTCTCTGGCCGCAGCACAGGCTTCAGTGAGTGCAACATGGGGTGCTTTGGGGGGGTTGGGGGGGTTACTGGGGGGGGGCAGCCCCTCATAAAACACAGCCTGAGTGCGCTCAGTGCTCTCTTTGTTGGGGATGTGTGGATGCTGAGCACAGCTGCCTCCCTGCTGCCCTTCAGAGCCCGAACTGCCATCTCAGTGTGGCGATGGCTTTGGGTGAACCTCCATCAATTTTGGGGGGGGTTAATTGAGAAGGAACGGAATGCCCTGGAATCCCACATAGGTGGTGGGGATTAATGTGTGTGACGGCTCAGTGCCTTTTCCTTTGGGACATCTCCCCGTTATCCTTGTGACATCTCAGTGCCCCCAAAGCGATTTGAGTGCTTAAGGAATCCGGGCCGATGACAAAGAAACAACCACAGATCGCAGCAGGCAATGTTGGTTGATTCCATCTTTATTGAACAGCAACGGATGCAGCTCAGACCCCCACCCCTTTCCAACCCCGGGCAGCAGCAGAAGGAGTGGGGATGTGGCCACAGTGGCAAGGACAGCACCACAGCACAGCGCCCGGCGAGCAGCACGTGCAGCAGCCCAGCCAACCTGAGGCCTTCTCAGTAAGACGGTGCTTCGGTTCCCCCTCCTGAGTGATGAGGACGTTGTGGGTTCATCTCCTTGCATGGGATGAGTGGTTTTTCCTCACGTTGTGGGTTCTCGGTTGTTCATCCTTGGGGTTTCAAGGAGGGCTGAAGCTTGGGGGTCACCGAGTGGGGCTGAGCTGCCCTGCGTGGTCAGTTTTGTGTCTCTCTCTGTCCCGTAATCAGTGTGAAATCCCACCGGTTCTGCTGCCAGGTTAATCCTTCCAGCTCTCGTTTAAACAAAGCAAGCAGCAAAAAAAATCCCCCATTTAAGTAACTAAAGACCCTAAATCAAAAACCCTAAACCCTAAACCAACCCTAAAGATGCAGAGCTGGGCTATGGGGGCAAAGAGTCACAGAACTGCCCAGGTTGAAAAAGATTCTCCAACCATCCCGCTGCCCCACATCCCTCCGTACAGCATAGAAACTAGAGTGGGGATGGGATCCTGAGCTCAGAGAGCTGAGACCTGGGGGGGTTGGATGGGGGATTTTGGGGTCCTGGGGGTTACAGAATGACCGAGTTCTGCCGTGCTGCTCTAACCCAAACTCCTTCTGCCCTTACAGGATATGCTGACCATGCTGGGAGACCAAGGCCCCAACTACAACAACGAAGAGTTCCCCGAATTGAACATATTCCCTTCTTTTTCAGAATAAAACACGTGCTGTGTGGGGGTGAGCGAAAACTCATAGCTGTAACGTAAATCTCCAACGTGTAAAGGAAGAGCGGGAGGGGGAGGGGGGGGTTGGGGAAAAAAAAGGAGGCACCCAGTCTTGGTGCTCTTCAAAGACTGCTGAACTTTCTGAACTCTTCTTTACCTTTTGGAGGCTTCAATGCTGCCTGGAGGGGGAGGGGGGGGGGGCACTCAGCATTGCCTGCAGGGTCTGGGACTTGAAGGACTGCTGCCCCCCCCCCTGCCCCACACACACAAACACACACACACACCCTTGTCTGTGTGTGTCCCCCCCCCCTCATCCCCAGGCTCATGAGGTGGCTTTTACTTGTTTGTATTTCCATCTTCTATACCGTGATTCTTTTCTATAAAAACACAAAGCGACGTTTGGTGCCTCGGCTGCCACAAAGGAGATCTTCTGCTGTGCGGTGGGGGGGGGGGGGTTGCAGGACCCCTTGGGGGGGGTGGGGGGGGTTGGAGGGGCTCTCCTGGAGGTGGAGCTGCTGTGAGTTGGGATGAGCAGAGCTTATGGGGGAGGGGAGGGGAGGGGGGGGGGGCATCCCCGGAGCTGACAGCCTGCTGGGGAAGGCCTTGGAGCTTCCATTGGTGCCACGTTGTGGGGACCCCCAAGGAGCTCTTCTGCTTCCTCCTCGTGCTGGGGAGCGCAGAGCTGAAGTCCTTGCAAAGCTCTCAGTGCTCTCAGCCCTTCCCTTGGGCCCGCTGTGCCCCCACCCTGGACTCAAGGGGACCCCCTGTGCCCCCCCCCCCCCCCCCTTACTTTGTCACCCTGTGGTCACGCATGGCCCAGTCAGAGCCCCGTGCTGAGCTGACTCAGTGCTGCTGCTTCTCAGCACTGATGGAGGAACAGCTTCAGCCGGGGGGGGAGGGAAGGTGGGGGGGGGGGGGGGGGGGGTCCATCTGTCTGCCTGCCCCCCAACAGCCCCGCGCTGGGACTCTTCATCCCCCATCTGGGGGAGGAGTGGGGTGGGGGGGCGACCGCAGCGTGCGACCCCCGTGGGGCAGGGGGTAAAAGAAGGGGGGGGGTGGCAGAGGGCTGTGTGAAGGGAAACCCCATCCGCTCCCCCACCAGAACTGCTGCCTGGACCCCCATCTCACCCCCATCACTGCACCCCCCCCCCCCCCCAGGGGCACCCCGAGTCCTCCATGAGCAGCGCTGACCCCACGCAGTGTCGGCGACCCATTGGGGTTCCCCACCGTGGGGTGACTCAGCCCTCACCCCACAGCAGCATCATGTGAAAGCATTGAGGGGGGTGGGAGGGAGGGGGGGGGGGTATGGGGCTGCCCCCCCCTCCCTCCGTCCCGGTCTCCTCCCTCCCTTTGGTGCTGTGCGGTTCCCACTGCCAACATTTTCCAGCTGCCTTCACTTCCTCAATCCGACGCCATAAAAGAGCCAACGGAGCGGAGGCGGCTCCGTCCCATCCGAGCTGCGCTTCCATCGCTGACACGGAGATGCTGCGGTGAGGTGGGGGGCTGCTGTGCCCCCCCCATCCCCCTTCCCCGGGGGAAGGGCAGCCCGGTGGGGATGGGGGAGGAGGGGGAACTGTGGGCCAATGTGGCAGCATCCGGAGCTTCTGCTGTTTGGGGTTGGGGAGGGGAAACTGAGGCACGGAGCGGGGTTGTGGGGGCTGCGGGTATGGGGTTGGAGGGGAGGGGAGGGGGGGGGGGTGTTGGGGGTTAAAATGGGAGGGACTTCTGGTTCCTCCCCCCCCTCACCCAGCCACGGGATCCTGATGTGGGTTAAAGCAGAGCTCTAATGGGAACCAGCTGTCCCCAATCACGGGATGTTTGCATGCAGCCAGTGGGGCCCGGCCCACATCTGACAGTGTGTGTGGGGGGTTGGGGTCCTGGTCCCCAAATCTGACTGTTTGGGGGGGGGAGGGTCGGGGTCCTGGTCCCCAAATCTGACAGTGGGGGGGGGGTGTCCTGGTCCCCATGGTGGGGGGGGGGGGGGGGGGTGCTGAGGGTCCCTTAGGGTTGATATTGCTGCAGGCTCTGTGTCCGCATGGGGTCCGCTCCCTGGAGCTGTGGGGTGCACGGGGTGCTGCCCCCCACCCCATTCCCAGCACTGTTGGGCTCAGGTCCCCCTCCCACCCCCCACTCTCATCCTGCTGCCCCCCCAGACTGTGTTGGCCCACCCTGCTGGCACTGCTGCTCCCCATGGCCGTGGCACGGCTGCACCCCGAGCCGGAGCTGGACGCCCAATGGGACCTCTGGAAGAGGACGTACAGCAAGCAATACAACGGCAAGGTGTGGGGCTGGGGGGGAGAGATGGAGGCTGCAGGATGGCGGTGTCCCCCATGGGGTCAGTGCTGGGGTGAGGGTGGGTGTCCGTCCGTCTGTCCCAGCATCGTTTCATCCCATCCTCTGGGGCAGGAGGATGAAACGTCCCGGAGATTGATTTGGGAGAAAAACCTGAAATACATCAACGCCCACAACGCGGAGCACGCGCTGGGAAGGCATTCCTTCCAGCTGGCCATGAACCACCTGGGGGATATGGTGAGGGGGGCAGGGGTTGGGGTAACCATGGGGGGGCAACGGTGGGGACAGCAATGGGGGCAGGGGGTGGGAAAACAGTGGGGGCAGCAATGGGGGTGGTGGTGGGGATGGTGATGGGGGTAGGAATAGGGACAGGGGTTGGGAAAACAACGGGGCAGAAGTGGGGAAAAGCAATGGGGGCATCAATGGGGACGGCGGTGGGGATGGTGGTGGGGGCATCAATGGGGACGGCGGTGGGGATGGTAGGGATAGCAATGGGGACAGCCGTGGCACCCTTGGGTGCTGCTGAGCCCCAGGGTTGCCCCCCCCCCTCCCCTCCAGACCAGTGAGGAGGTGGTGAGGACGATGACGGGGCTGAGGGTCCCCCGGAGCCGCCCGCGCCCCAATGCCACCCTGTACGTCCCCGACTGGACCAGCAGAGCCCCCGCGGCCGTGGATTGGAGGCGGAAGGGCTACGTGACCCCCGTTAAGAACCAGGTGAGAGCTGTGCTGATGGGGGGGTCTGCGCCGCGTGGTGTGTCCCCCCCCCCCCCCCAGTATCACCCCACTGTATCCCCACCCCCTTCCATCCCTACAGGGCCAGTGCGGTTCTTGTTGGGCTTTCAGCTCGGTGGGAGCTTTGGAGGGGCAGCTGAAACGCCGGACGGGGAAACTGCTTTCACTCAGCCCCCAAAATTTGGTGGACTGCGTGTCCAACAACAACGGCTGCGGGGGGGGTTATATGACCAACGCCTTCGAGTACGTCCGGCAGAACCGCGGCATCGACTCGGAGGACTCGTACCCCTACATCGGGCAGGTCAGGGGGGTAGGGGGACACCCCCACGGGGTCAACCCCCCCTCTCTGTACGTCCCCATCTCCCTATGGTTCATTCGACCCTATGGGTCCTGTGTAGGATGAGAGCTGCATGTACAGCCCCACCGGGAAGGCGGCCAAATGTCGCGGCTACCGGGAGATCCCCGAAGGCAACGAGAAGGCTCTGAAGCGAGCGGTAGCCCGGATTGGGCCCGTCTCTGTGGGCATCGATGCCAGTCTGCCCTCCTTCCAGTTCTACAGCCGCGGTGAGGGGGTGGGGGGGGGGACACCAATCTTGGGGGTTCAGTAGGGGAAACTGAGGCATGGCTGGAGTGAGGGGTTGGGGGAGCCATCTGGGGAGGGTAAACTGAGGCATGGAGGGGATGAGGGATGGGGGAACCCCTCTGTCCGGGGTCAGTAGGGGAAACTGAGGCACGGATGGGGTGAGGGATGAGGGAATGCTCCTATTCAGGGGAAACTGAGGCACGCAGCTCTGTGATCACCCCCCCACCCCCCCATAGGTGTGTACTACGACACCAGCTGCAACGCAGAGAACATCAACCACGCGGTGCTGGCGGTGGGGTACGGCGCACAGAAGGGCACCAAGCATTGGATCCTCAAGAACAGGTATGGCAGAACGGGACTCCCCCCACCCCATACACCTCCCACCCCCCCCAACCCCGGGGCGGTCGAAGCAGAGGCTTGATGCTGCACCCCATCTTGCACAGCTGGGGCACGGAGTGGGGCAATAAAGGCTACGTGCTGCTGGCCCGCAACATGAACAACGCCTGCGGCATCGCCAACCTCGCCAGCTTCCCCAAAATGTGAGCGGCACCGACGTCCACCTGCAGGAGTGGGGCTGGGGGGAGGCTGGAAACCCCCCCCCCCTCCCCCCCAACCATATCATCTCATCTCTGCATCCTTTGGGGGATGCGGAGGGCGATGGGATTTTGTTTGTCAAATAAACGTGGTCGGGGAGAAAGCTCTGAGCGTGGAGAATCTCTTCATTAAGGGATGGGATGGGCAGGGGGGAGCGCTCTGGGGCCGCTCAGTGAGGAGGAGATGAGTGTGGGGTGCGGTGGTGGATGGGTGGGGGGCTCTGCCAGCCCCTGACTGCTGTGGGTTGTGGGTTGGCTCTCCCTCCAGATTTCCCCTCCTGCTCTCCTTATCGACACAAAACGCGTTCTTTGCGGGCGACCTCGCTCCGTTGGGGCGAAAAACGGTGATTTTGGGCAAGCGGAGGGGGGGGAAAAAAGGGGACTTTTCTACGCCCGGATTTTGTGCCCGCAAAGGGTCAACTTTGGTCAAAACTGAGCAAAAAAAAAAAAAGAAAGGGTGATTTTGTGTACGGTCCCTTTGGCCAAACCGAGTGAGAAAGAGGTGATTTTGGGGTCAGGTTGAGCAGAAAAATGATGGGATGGGCTCCGCCAATGGCAGCGGGTGGGTCGGGCGGCCCGGGATGCGCGCTCAGCAAAGCGAAAATGAAATCAAAGCACTTCCTCATTTCTGGGCTGGTGTGATTCGCTGCGCGCTGCGGTCGGTGGGTGTGAGGTGTGGGGACGTCGGGGACCCCCGGGTGTGCCCCACACGCGGCTGTGCCCCCCACCACCACCATCGGGCACTGAAGAGGTTTGTGGGTCTCATTCGCGGTGCGGAGCTCCGGGTGCACCGTTTGATGGGGAAGTGAAAGCGGAGCGGTGCTTGGGGTGCAGCCCCATCTGCTGCTGCCAAGTAGGGGGGGGGGGGGGGGCAACAGCAGCCCCTCCTGGGGGGATGGGTGGAAATGGGGCTCTCTCGTGGCTTTGCCTTCTCTTTTTTTTTTGGGGGGGGGGGGGGGGGAGGTGCTGGAAAACAACAGGTTGGTGTGAGCGGCCGTGGGGCGCACAGAGCGCCGTGGGAAGGGGGTGGAGGGCGGTGCTCAGTGGATATGGCCGTGTGTCTGACGTGTACCCGTGCCCAGATGTGTCCGTGTGTCTGGGTGTGTACCCCTGTGTCCAGATGTGTCCCCATGCCCAGGTGTGTCCCTATGTCTGGACATGTCTATGCGTCCTGATGTGTCCGTGTGTCCAGGTGTGTCTCCGTGTCTGGATGTATCCCTCTGTCCAGATGTGCTCCTGTGTCTGGCTGTGTCTGTGTGTCCGGACACCTTTCTGTGTCTGTATTTGTCCCCCCCCTTTTGTGACACCAAACCAACCTCCTCCCCCCTCCCCCCCACCCTGAGGGCTCTTTGAGTCCATCCCAGAGCTGCGGTGCCCGCGCTGCGGTGCTGTGGTCAGGATGGGGAGGTTGGCATCACCCGGTGATGACACCCCGACCCGCTCCTCCCTCACCAAACCAGCTCTGTCACGCAGTGCTCACACGCAGTGCTCACACGCAGCCCCACTCCGGTGTGCAACATGGAGCTGCTGCACTGCATCACTGTCCTGGTCACTCTGGTGGCCGTGATGGGACACCCTGATCCTACACTGGATTGGCACTGGCAGCTCTGGAAGAAAGCCCACGGGAAGGAGTACCGCCATCAGGTATGGGGTGGGGGTTGGCAGTGGGGGCACAGCGGCTGCCCAGAGGGATGAACTGTGGGGGTTGGGTTTGGTTTCAGGCTGAGGAAGGGCAGCGCCGCTCAACGTGGGAGAAAAACCTGCGCCTGGTGATGCTGCACAACCTGGAGCACTCCCTGGGGCTGCACTCCTACCAGCTGGGCATGAACCACATGGGGGACATGGTGAGGGGGCACTGTGGGATGGGGCAGGGAAAGCCATACTGGTATGGGCTGCCCACGGAGGGGAAGAGGTCACCATTTGTGGAGGGGGTCCAAGAGGTGCGGAGATGTGGCACTGGGGGGCGTGGATGGTGGGGATGGGTTGGGCTTGGGGATCTTGGAGGTCTTTTCCAGCCTTAATGGTTCTGTGAGTGGGAACAGGGGGATGGGTTGGGGTTGGATGGTGATCTTGGAGCTCTCCTCCAACCTTTGTGGTTCTATGAGTGGGAACAGGGGGATGGGTTGGGGTTGGATGGTGATCTTGGTGGTCTTATCCAACCTTAATGATTCCACGACTCTTTGAGTGGGCACGGCAGTGGTGATGCGGGGATGGTTGGACCTGATGATCTTGGAGGTCTTACCCAACCTTAACAATTCCTCGACTCTACGAGTGGACGTGGTGGTGGTGGTAATGGTGCAGTGATGGCTGGACTCAATGATGTTGGAGGTCTTGTCCGACCTTAATGATTCCACAACTCTCTGAGTGGGCACGGTGGTGGTGGTGTGTTGACGGTTGGACCTGATGATCTTGGAGGTCTTTTCCAACCTTAACGACTCTATGATTCACCCCGTCCTCTCTTCATGGCCTCCCATGGGCTCACAATGCCAGAGTGCCTGTGTGAGGCAATGGGGTGTGAGGAAATCTCCTTCATAATGCAGGGTTTCTGGTGTGTGGACCTGGTCCTGGCCATGACGTGTGTGCAAATTGTACCCACTCCATTCCCCGGGGCTGTGGGGTGGTTCTATGAGACAGAGCTGCTGGAGCCGAGCTTCGTGTTTTCTATTTCTTGCCCATTCCAGTGAATGGTTGGAACTTAAAACACACATACATCTATTTAAAGAAAAAGCCACAGATCTCCCCCAAAACCTTTAACTTCCCCGTCTCAAGGGAAACCCACCCCCCGAGTGCTCTGTGTAAGTCCTATCAGAGGGAGGGACGTCACAAAAGGTGGTGCTTCTCCCCCCAGACCAGTGAGGATGTGGCCGCACTCCTAACGGGGCTCCGCGTCCCCTATGGGCACAACCAGACCTCCACGTACCGCCGGCGCGGCGGAGCCCCGGATGCCATGGACTGGAGGGAGAAGGGCTGTGTCACAGAGGTGAAGAACCAGGTGGGAAGCTCTCCCCATCCCATCCCGCGGTCCCAAAGGCAGCGCTGAGCACCAATGGGGGTTTGTTGTAGGGCGCCTGTGGGGCGTGCTGGGCATTCAGCGCTGTGGGAGCCCTCGAGGGGCAGGTGAAGCTGAAAACAGGGAAGTTGGTGTCGCTGAGTGCCCAGAACCTGGTGGACTGCTCCATGATGTATGGCAACAAGGGCTGCAGCGGGGGCTTCATGACCAATGCTTTCCAGTACATCATAGACAACAATGGGATCGACTCGGAGGAATCCTACCCCTACATGGCTCAGGTAGGCGGCACTCCTGCATAGCACAGAAGCACGGAAGGGGAAGGAGAAGCAAGGTGGCAATTCCTCCTCCAGTGAATGACACTTGTACGGCCTTTTGATAAGTCACCCGTAGCGATGCCGTCCCCGTGCTGCGTCACGTTGCTGAGCCACGAGCAAATTAATGTCCCAATGTGGAGAGTCTGGATGTCAAAAGACAAAAACCTGGAATGACCTGGAATGACTCAGTGGCTTCAAAACACGGTGTGTGGAAGGAGGTCAAAGGGACAGCTGCCCCGTGTAAGGAGAAGCAGTCCCTTCCAACGCAACCATTCCAGAACTCCACGGCTCTACGGTCTCTGATGTCCCTTCCAACCCAACCGTGCTGTGATTCCAGTTCTGTGATCTTCAAGATCCCTTCCAACCCAAACATCCTAACACATTCTGACTCTAAGGTCTTCTTGAACCCAACCATCCGTGTTTCCGTGGTTCTACAGTCTTTGTGGTCCCTTCCAACCCAACCGTGTTGTGATCCCATGGTGGATAGTCCTTGAGGTCCCTTCCAACCCAACCGTTCCATGACCCCATTGTTCTCTGACCTTTATGGCCCCTTCCAACCCAACTGTGCTGCGATCCCATGGTTCTGTGCTTCTGTGATTCATCCATCTACTCTGTAATTCCGTGCACAGAAAAATGACGGTCAAAGAGAAGCAAAGAACAGGGTGGTGTAGGGTAAAAGGCTTGAAGCACCTGAAGGTCTCGAGTTCTCCTGGTGGGTTTGACACCTTCCTCTTGTTCCCACCAGAACGGGACGTGTCAGTATAACGTTTCCACACGTGCTGCCACGTGCTCCAAGTATGTGGAGCTGCCATACGCAGATGAAGCTGCCCTGAAAGATGCTGTTGCCAACGTTGGACCAGTCTCTGTTGCCATCGATGCAGCTCAGCCCACGTTCTTCCTGTACCGGTCAGGTACGTCTGTTTCCCTTTCACATGGAGCCATGCAGCCCCGTGGCCACGCTTTGTCTTCCGTATCTCTGGGTGTAAAGATGATGGAACTGAAATCTGGGCTGAATTGGGCAAATTGGGGCCTAGGGCTCAGATGGAGGCATTGCTCAGCGTTGGTCCCACTGAGCGTGGGGGGGGGGGGGGGGGGGGGGCTGACACTGTGCTCCCTCTGAGCTCCGCTGCTTTGCAGGGGTGTACGACGACCCACTCTGCACACAGGAGGTGAACCACGGCGTGCTGGTGGTTGGTTATGGTACCCTCAACGAGAAGGACTTCTGGCTGGTGAAAAACAGGTGAAGGGTGTGCGGTGGGTTCCTTCGTGGGCAACCTCCCCCTCATCCACTGATCTGATAACAATCCGGCGTTCATAGAATCACAGAATTGCTCAAGTTGGAAAAGAGCTTAAACATCACCGAGTCTGACCACATGAACGTGCTCTGTTCGTACAGAGCAGAGCGAGGGCAGCTGGATGCAGAGTGCGGCGGGGCCGTCACTGTGTTAACAAAGTCAGTTTCAGTCCTTGCGCTCATGCTCCCCACGGTTCGTGCTCAGCCGTGTCAGAGCACCCCGACGTCCTCCTAGCAGCGAGAAGGGACTCAAAACGCCTTTTAGGCCATTTCACATCCACCAAATCCCCCTTGCGAAACAGAATCCGCAGTTCAAAACGCCATTCAGAGGTCGATGAAAACACTGCAGAACGGTTTCATCGCTGCCTGTAAAAGGCTGCGGCGGAGACATCGGGGTGCTGATAAGCACTGATGCTTTGCAGAGAAAAGAATCTCGCTTTTCTAACCTCTGTTTGTTTCCTCTCCCAAAAGCTGGGGCGAACGCTTTGGTGACGGGGGTTACATCCGCATGGCGAGGAACCACTCAAACCACTGCGGGATCGCCAGCTACGCCTCATACCCACAGATATAGGAGGACCCCCTCTGTGCTTCGGGGAGGGCTCCGTCTTCGGTCCCAGAGCCGACGCTACGCTTCTGTGAATCCAATGACTGCAAGAATCAGTTTCTGTCTCTATGGGCGCAGTTCTTTGCGCGGAGCCGGTGGGAGGATTTTAGAGGGTGGTTTACAGGCACCCATTGACTGCTTCTTGGAGAAGAAAAAAGGTGATTTGTCCTTTTTTTTCTTCCCCTCCCCCCCGCCCCCAATAGTAAGATTGCGATGACAACAGTTGTTAGGATGGAGATCTCCCCGGCTCAGCGCTGACCGCTGCGGTGACGCAGGTGTGATTTCTTTTTCCCCTCTGTGCGATGGTATCTATGAAACTGCAGACTTTTGTTTGGAAAAAAAAAAAAAAAAAGAAAAAAAAAACCAACAAAAAAATAAAAAAGATCCGTTTCAGCGATCCCCCAAATCCTGTGCATGAGCTCCGGAGGCACAAACGTGTGTCAGAAGGAACCTCAGCTACGCACCTCCTGCTCTGCTGGTTTCCTTTTCCCTCAGCTGAGCCGACTGCCGTTGGGATTTGCCTGCTTGGTGTCTTTGGCAGCAATGCTGGGGTTTGCTTGTCCGTGCTTTGGCGACTTCACAGCATCCTAGCGAGCTCTCAAAGCTCCTCAGTGTGCTCCGGGATGACTTCAAGGCTTCTGAGATTCCCCCCCCCAAGTGTGCTTTCAGGTACCTTGGAGCATACCCAGATCTTGCAGGTGTCCCTTACGACGCATCAGACACTTCCAAGTACCCCCTGCTGTACTCTAGGGCACTCTGGAGTACTCCCAGACCTCCTCCATTTGCTCTTGAGTGAATTAAGAGGCTTCCCCACATGCCCTAGAGGACTCCAAAGGCTCCCCATTCCCCACCTCATCCTGCAACACTCCTCATCACACCACAGCTCCCCCAGAGGAGAAGCACAAACCCACATCCAACCCAGAGCCGCAGTGGGATTCGCTCACAGCAAGGAAGCACTGAACGACAACCTGGGGCTTGTGCCATGCACCAGTCCTGCAGGGGGCAGAGGAATGAACCCTGCAAAGCCAACTGTGCTCCCCACACTTCCCCTGCCTCTCCTCTTCTGTTCTTCTTACTGTTGGAATAACGTATAGATCTATTTTCCCATCTGCACGCCCCTCAGCTGCTCCTGGAGGCACCTCCCCATAACAGAAAGGCAAGCTTCTTTCACGGCGTTTATTACAAAATCCTTTGTACCTCCAAGCACCTCAACCCTCACCAGAGCAACCAAAAAAAAAAAAGAAGCCCAAACCAGCAACTCTTCACTGCAATAAGAGTGAGGAAAAAGCACAGCAGAGCCAGCAGGGGCTCCTTCTCACCAGCAGGGCTGAAATGCAGTGCTGTGCAGGAGCTGTTGCTCTGAACACACCTGCTGTTCTGTGCTCTTCTGTCTGCTCTCTCCTGAGCTCTGGGAGTGCCGGGCCCACGGGGCCACTCTCAGTTCTTTTTGGTCTTGGGGGTGTCATACTTTCTCTTGCTCGAGTACCACAGCAGCAGCGGGATCCCAATGGAGGGTAAAGTCATCACACCGAAGGCCGCCCAGTCGAGCTGAAAGAAACCATTCCGAGTCAAAACAAATCGCACACAGCTCCGTCTCAGACCATCGGATCGCCCTCCCTCCTGCTGGAATCCTGCAGTGCTCCTTTGTGGAGGTGGCTGGGATGAAACCCACTCTCCTGTTCAGCGATGCCCTTCTGGAGGACGACTGATACGGATTAACTGCAATCCCACTGCGTGTGTGGGGTTGAGCACAGTGCAATTTCAATCCCCAGCCGACAGATACTCACAAAGTGAGGGGAGAACCTCCTGTCGAACTCACGCTGAGCCAGGATTCCTCCCTGCCCGGGAGCACTTGTAAAACCCACCTGAAAAAAGGCAAAGGGAGAGGAGTAGTATCTGCCATCTTCCCTCCTCACAGCAAAGCATGTGAGTTTAAGACTGCGGGGACATCCCCTAATAGACAGGATACAGAAAGGCAGCTCCACTGTTCAGCGTGGGGAGAGATCCCGTTTGCAGCTGAGTCACTCACCACGACCTGTCCTCCCTCCTGTGCCAGGTAGGTGATGGTAGCAGAGGTGAAGTTGAAATATCCAGCTTTGAGAGGCCGCAGAACCACAGTGTGGGACACGTTGCTTGCTCTGAGGGCCCCAAGTTAATGAAAACAGTGGTACTCCAAAGGAAGGAACGTAAGGGTTTGGGTAAAAGGGTTCTCTGTAGTTACAGGAACACAGACCCACTCAAAGCTGACCCAAACAACCCCTTTTTTCCCCCCAATCATATTAACTGCATGCTGATTCGGGTCTGTTTGCAAGCAAGTTTAGTTAAGTCTGTTTCAGGCACCCTCAAGAGGAGAGGTTTGCACCCAACACCTCACCCCGGGTCTGGCGTGGTGTCATTTCAGTGACACTGAAGGAGGATGGGAGAACTATGGGGTGTTCAGGGGCAAAACTGAGCGTTGGGAGGGAAAAATCAATCCAAAGGGCGGAAAGATACGGAGCGATTCTGTCCCACTTGACATTGAGCATCCCAGAGACGATGCCAAAATCCTCCGGGGGGAAGGAATCATCCGACAGCTCCACATCTAAAGCAGCACTAAATGCAACAAGAAAAGAAAAAAAAAAAAAAATGGGATGAGAAGCAAGTCACAGCTCGGTTATTGTGCTGATTGAAGGGATGGCAGTCCAACACTGATGATGCAGCAGCTGGGAGAACTGGTTTTTGCAACAAAAAAAGGGCACAGAGAGAAGCGAGGGGGGGTGGGGTTGGTGTGTTACAAGGAGACAGCAGAAAGAGGAGGGCAAAACTGAAAGAAGCTGGAAAAAGGGGAATCGGGACACAAAGAAAATGCTCACGAAGCAAGGAAAGATTCTGTGTGAACGGGCAGAAGAACATCATGAGATGAGTTATTGCTCCACGCCAGCCAGACAGCTGGAGAAGCACACGGCAAAAGCAGCAACAGCAGCATCAGAAGGAGGAAGCAAACTGCAGGGCTCAGCCTTTGCATGCTGTGATGAGCTCCCAGTTGGGTAAGGAGGATAAAAACCCATCATGGAGCCTAGAAATCCTCACAGGTCTTCCAGGCACACACAAAGAACGTGAGAAGCACAGAGCAGGCTTACCTGGAGCCAACGTTGTAGATGTTGTACTGCAGTGTGAGGTCTTTGCCCTCCACAGCATATCTGTTCAGCAGGGACTTGGAGGCCAGCAGCCTGGCACCCTCCTCACAGCGGGCAGCATAAAAGAGGGCAACCAAAGCAAGGATCAGGAGCTTCATCTAGAGGCAAAGGAAAACAGAATGGCGTCAATAATTGCACTGCAAAGAAAACGCCAAGGGGGCAACCGAAGACGAGGCTGGCATCCACACGTAGCAATAGGTGAGCAGCTGTGTACTCCACACTGGTAACGTGAGGGGATTTCACAGAGCAGAAGAAACACCCACCGCTCCACGCAGACCTGTGTATGTCTCCGCAATACGTTATGGCAGCTAAAAGCTGCCCCAGTTTTAGCAATTAACAGTTGATTGCCACCGTCGAACACGGCGGTATTCCGGCCGTGTCTCACAAGAGCAGAGCCGGTTCTTCCCCTCATCGGAACCACAACGAACTTCACCTCCCCGTCTGTCAGGATCCGCTCCTTCCCGTCTGCGGTGACCGAAGCGCACCCCACGCTCTCCCGTTCAGCCCCCGGAGCTCTCCGCTCCGAGCCACGTGGCATCGCCTCACTGAGCTCCGCACCTCCGGAGCAGCAGCGGGGCGGACGGGGAAGTTCGCACAGCCGCAAACCTCTGCGGCCCTTTCTCCCGGGCCGAGCGCTGGAGGCGTCACAGCCCCCGCCGTGCGCCCCGGGCCCATCCGTGCTCCCCCTCCCACACCTCCGTTCCCCCACACACCCAACGCCCACCCGGCTCCAACCGCCGCGGCCTCCACGAGTCCCAAGGCCTCAGCCCCAGACCCTCCCCCTTCTCACCCCCGGCCGCCCCAGGAGCCCAGCGCCGCGCTCACCCTCCGCGCCGGCAGAAGGCCGAGTCAGCACCGAGAGACCGGAAGTTAGAGGGGGAAAAGCGGAAGTCGGCAGGGAAAAAGCGGAAGTCAGGAGGGGAAAAGCGGAAGTCAGCCGGCGAAAAGTCGAAATGGGCTCGCAGAGACCGGAAGTCAGCTCAGAGGAACCGGAACTCAGCGCGGAATGGCGCCGGGTTGTCCCCGAGGGCCGGCGTTCACCGTTGCTGTATTCGGGCTCCGTGCTGAGGACGGGCGGGGCAGAGGGACCAGGAGGGGCTGTGGGGTCCCTGGAAGGGGGGTTAAATGGATCGTGGGGGTAAGGGCCGCACCCAGGGGCCAGAGGGTCCCTTTGCTGGGTGTCGCACTCACCTGTGCTGGCTCTTGGTGGCTGCTGCGAAGGAAGGGGAGAGGGGACAGTGAGTGTCCCCTGGGGACGGCCCCATTGTCCCCAACGTGTGTCGGGCACCGTTTGTCCCCACCGTGTGGCGCTCACCTCGCTGGAGCCAGAGCCACGGGTGTCAACCCGGCGCTGCGGTGGCAGCCAACAGTACCAGGAAGGTCACGCTCAGCCTCAGAGCCGGGACTGGGGACAGAGAGGGGACGATGTGACTCAGCCCAGGCTGGGAGAGCCCCGGGGCCGCATCCACACGGCCCTCACCTTGTGTCCACTGCAGGGGGGACACGGGGACAGCAGCGTGCCGGGGACAGCGAGGGGTTGAGGGACACCGGGGGGTCGGGACTCATCAACAAGGCTGAGGAGCTGAGCTGGGAGAGAGAAGGGAATGGGGATGTAGGAGCTGCTGTCACCGTTATGTCACCGCAGTGCCCATCCCAATGTCCCCAACTTCATCACCCCATCCCCACTTTCCCCTCCCTTTGGTGGCAGTCCCCACATCCCCTTCCTTTTGTGCCCATCCCTTCGTCCCCTCTTGCACAGCCACCCCATGGTCCCATCCTCACCATCCCACCCCATAGCCCTGCTCCCACAGCACCCTCTGTCCCCCAGCACAGAGGGGATGGGGGGGGGGGGGGGGACACACAAGGACACATCCCCCCAATGGCACAATGACCCCCACCCCACGCTCACCCCACAGCAGCAGCACCGTGCCTCTCGCCATCCCCATGCGCCTTCAGTGGGGCGGAAGTGGCAGAGGTGACATCAGCAGCCCTGTCCATTTCTCAAGTGCTTTTTAGAGGTGAAGAGAAAGGAAACTGCAGCCTCACCTCCCCCCTCCCCCCCTCCCGCAGCCCCCACCCCATCCATGGCGTTGCCCCGGAGCTGCGTGCGGGTGGCGCTGCTGTGGCAAGGAGACGGGGATGGGGAGAAGGAGGGCAGTGGTGATGGGGGGACACGACAGGATGGGGACAGGGCGAAATGCTGCCGCACGAAGCCCACCCTGACACCCCCCGGACCTCATCCCCCCGCCCATCGGTGCCCGCTCGAGGCTGCATACGGCGCTCCTACTCTCGTAGCCACGCCCCCTTCTGGAAGCCCCGCCCTCTTCCCAAAGCCCCGCCCTCCATAAGCAACGCTCACCGCGCTGCCCGGCCGCCAGGGGGCGCTGCGGTGCCGTGGCGCCCCCTGGCGGCCGCTCTGAGGGTGGAGCTGAGGGGAGAAATGGGGGGTCCTGAGAGCCCCCAGTGGCGCTGGGGGGAGAAATGGGGGGTCCTGAGAGCCCCCAGTGGCTCTGGGGGGAGAAATGGGGGGTCCTGAGAGCCCCCAATGGCTCTGGGGGGAGAAATGGGGGGTCCTGAGAGCCTCCAGTGGCTCTGGGGGGAGAAATGGGGGGTCCTGAGAGCCCCCAGTGGCGCTGGGGGGAGAAATGAGGGGTCCTGAGAGCCCCCAATGGCTCTGGGGGGAGAAATGGGGGGTCCTGAGAGCCTCCAGTGGCTCTGGGGGAAGAAATGGGGGTCCGGAGAGCCCCCAGTGGCGCTGGGGGGCCGCGGGGGAAGGGCTGGGAGGAGCCCCGGCCGTGTCTGAGGCGCTGTTTGTGTCCCCGCTGCCGTCCCCATCCCATTCCCTGTGGCTATCTCCATCCCAGTCACCACCCCTGTCTTTGTCTCCATCCCCATCTCTGTTCCCATCCCTATTCCTGACCCCATCCTTCTTCTCTCCTCCATCCCAATCCCTGCGCCGATCCCCAGCCCTGCCCATGTCCCATCCTCATCACCATCCCCGTGCCAACTCCCATCCCTATCCCCACCCCGATCCCCATCCCCATCCACTGTTCCCATTCCTGTCCCCATCCCCATCCCCGTCCCTATTCTTGTCTCCATCCCCACCGCTGCCCTTTGCCCATCCTCATCCCTGGCCCCATCCCAATTCCCACCCTGTTCCCATTCCCATCCCCGTGTCCCCATTTCCACTGCCACCGCTGTCCCCAACCCTTCCCTTTCCCCTTCCCCATCCCTCTCTCCATCCCAGTTCTGTGCCTCACTCTGTCCCCATCCAGTTCCCTGTCCCCATCACTCTCCACATCCCAGTCCCTCCCCCTGTCCCCTTGCCACACCGCTGCCACCTGCACGTAGAGCTGGGTTTGGGGCAATGACATTTATTGTGGGGGGGGGGGGGAAGGGGGAGGGGAGTTGGGGGGAGGAAGGGGGGAGTGGTGAGGATGGGGAGATTGCCATTTCCTTCCTCTTTTTCCTCAAATCACACGTAAGCTGCTGCTGTCACCTCAGTGCGAGTGCCTGGGGATGGTGAGGAGCACGGCACTGCTGCTGTGGGGTGAGCACGGGGAGGGGGCCGTCGTGCCATGGCAGGGGGGGGAGGGGGGGGGGGGGGTGTTGTGTCCTTCTGTCCCCACGTCCCCGTTGTCCACGTGTCCCACATCCCCAACCGAGCCAAGGGACAGCGGGCACAGAGCTGTGGGGATGGGGAGGTGGGGAGGAACACCACGGGGATGGGGAGGTGGGGGATGCGAGGATGGACGCGTGGCTGTGGGGCTGTGGGGCCGTGGGGGTGGAACACGGGGGTGAGGGGACGGTGGGGACGCTGCCATGGGGTGGGCAGAGGTGTCCCAGTGCCATGCACAGCCCTGGGGGTGGCCGGATGTGGGCGGTTGTGACGCAGTGGTGTCCCCTGGGATCCCCCAGCTGCCACGAGGACGTCCCACCCCCCACCCCACCCCATTGCATGGCTGTCTGCAGTGGCAGTGGGGGACCCAGCACGGGGCAGGGATGCTGAGGTGACAGCAGCTCCCACATCCCCGTCCCCTTCTCTCCCCCAGCTCAGCTCCTCAGCCTTGTTGGTGAGTCCCCAACCCCCCATCGTCCCTCAGGCCCCGCTGTCCCCGGCACGCTGCTGTCCCCACGTCCCCCCCCCCCACAGGCTCCCAACCCCCCCTGCTGACGATGGACCCCCCCTGGACACCGCAGTTCAAGGGGCAGAGAGTGAACCTGACCTGCGGGGACCCCAGTGTGAGCATCTCCACCAACTGGTACAAGAACTGGCGGCCATGGAAGCACACATGGTCCAACCACCTCCACGTGACACTGAGTGACAAAGGGAAACACAGATTCCAGTGCCGGACCCGAGGCTCTGAGCTCAGCCCTGCTGTTAATGTGACCATCTCTGACGGTGAGGGCAAATGCTGGCACCCATGGGTGCTCGGGGAGGTTCGTTTTCCCAGCCTTTGCCACCCTGGGTGCACCCACGGCACAGTGGGGACGTCTCCATGCGACGGCCTCGCAGCAGTGCATGGCTGTGCTCAGCAGGGCCTGCTGGGTGCACGTTGGGTGCAGCCCCAGTGCCACATTGGGTGCATCCCCAGTGCATGTTGGGTGCATCCCAGTGCACATTGGGTGCATCCCAGTGCACGTTGGGTGCATCCCCAGTGCACGTTGGGTGCATCCCCAGTGCCATGTTGGGTGCATCCCCAGTGCCATGTTGGGTGCATCCCAGTGCACATTGGGTGCATCCCAGTGCCATGTTGGGTGCATCCCAGTGCACGTTGGGTGCATCCCAGTGCACATTGGGTGCATCCCAGTGCCATGTTGGGTGCATCCCCGGCGCACATTGGGTGCATCCCAGTGCCATGTTGGGTGCATCCCAGTGCACGTTGGGTGCATCCCAGTGCCATGTTGGGTGCATCCCCAGTGCACGTTGGGTGCATCCCCAGTGCCCATGTTGGGTGCATCCCAGTGCACATTGGGTGCATCCCGGTGCATTTTATGTGCATCCCCAGTGCACGTTGGGTGCATCCCAGTGCCATGTTGGGTGCATCCCCAGTGCCATGTTGGGTGCACCCCAGTGCACGTTGGGTGCATCCCCAGTGCCATGTTGTGTGCATCCCCAGTGCCATGTTGGGTGCATCCCAGTGCACGTTGGGTGCATCCCAGTGCACATTGGGTGCATCCCAGTGCCATGTTGGGTGCATCCCAGTGCATTTTATGTGCATCCCCAGTGCATGTTGGGTGCATCCCCAGTGCACATTGGGTGCATCCCCAGTGCCATGTTGGGTGCATCCCCAGTGCCATGTTGGGTGCATCCCAGTGCACATTGGGTGCATCCCAGTGCCATGTTGGGTGCATCCCAGTGCACATTGGGTGCATCCCAGATGCATGTTGGGTGCATCCCAGTGCACATTGGGTGCATCCCAGTGCCATGTTGGGTGCATCCCAGTGCACGTTGGGTGCATCCCCAGTGCCATGTTGGGTGCATCCCAGTGCACATTGGGTGCATCCCAGTGCCATGTTGGGTGCATCCCAGTGCACATTGGGTGCATCCCAGATGCATGTTGAGTGCATCCCCAGTGCTCGTTGGGTGCATCCCAGTGCCATGTTGGGTGCATCCCAGTGCACATTGGGTGCATCCCAGTGCATGTTGGATGCATCCCCAGTGCTCGTTGGGTGCATCCCAGATGCATGTTGAGTGCATCCCCAGTGCCATGTTGGATGCATCCCCCAATGCATGCTGGGTGCATCCCCAGTGCCATGTTGGGTGCATCCCAGTGCACGTTGTGTGCATCCCCAGTGCACGTTGGGTGCATCCCAGTGCATGTTGGATGCAGCCCCCAGTGCCATGTTGGATGCATCCCCAATGCATGCTGGGTGCATCCCCAGTGCCATGTTGGATGCATCCCAGTGCACGTTGTGTGCATCCCCAGTGCTCGTTGGGTGCATCCCAGTGCCATGTTGGGTGCACCCCCAGTGCACGTTGGGTGCATCCCGGCGCTCTCTCTCACTCTCTCCTGCAGAGTGGCTGCTGCTGCAGGTGCCAGCTCAGGCGGTGCTGGAGGGGGGACGCTCTGTCCCTTCACTGCACAGCCAAGAAGAACACAAAGATCAGCGAGGTGCTTTTCTTCCACGGGAAGGAGCTGCTGCAGGACGGACTTGGCGACAAACTGCTGCTGTCCCCAGCAAAGCAGCAGCACAGCGGCCTCTACCGCTGCTCAGCCTACGTGCACTCCTTCTTCCCTGGACGGTCGGACTCTCCTCAAAGCGATCTCGTGGTTCGAGGTGAGCCCCCGAGCAGGGATGGGTTTGGGATGGGGTCACCTTAGCGGTGTCGCTGTCACCACCCCCCTGCTCGGTTCCTTCCCAGAGCTCTTCTCAGTACCGGAATTGAGAGTCGAGGGTCCCCAGGAGCCACCCGAGGGCAGCGCCCTGACCCTGCTCTGCTCCACCCGAGGCAACGCGTTGAGGTCCCACCTCTCCCTGCGGTACCTTTTCTACCAGGATTGGCTGATGGTGGCGGGACCACAATCGGACCCCCAGCATCGGGTTTCGGAGCTGCTGCTGTCCCACTCGGGGTCCTACAGCTGCCGGGTGCAGATGGGAGGCGTGCAGAAACACAGCAACTCAATCGCCATCACTGTGAGACGTGAGCAAGGCAACGGGGCAGGGAGGGGACACGGAGGGGTCCCCAGGTCCCCCCCAATCCTCCACGGGTCCCCCCCCCCCCATCCCAATCTGGTTTCTTACATCCACCCTTTATTCCCTCCACCCGTTCCCACGTTCCT